>VWZO01013229.1:88463-112790 GCA_013396975.1 Bucco capensis
TTTTTTATCTAGCTTAATGCTTGACATTTTATCTAAAAGGATGCTATGGGATACAGTGTCGAAAGCTTTACTAAAGTCCAAGAAGATGACATCAGCTGGTCTCCCTTGATCAACTAGATAGGTAATCATACTGTAAAAGGAAAACAAGTTTGTCAAACATGACTTCCCTTTTATGAACCCATGCTGACTAAGACGAATAATCGTGTTGTCTGACAGGTGCTTTTCTATGGCTTCCAGAACGATCCTTTTGCCTGGTATAGAAGTAAGACTGACTGGCCTGTAATTACCAGAGTTGTTCCTGTTACCCTTCTTGAAAATAGGAACTATATTAGCATGCTTCCAATCAATTGGGACCTCTCCAGATTCCCAAGAACGTTGAAATATCATTGGGAGAGGGCCTGCTAAGACATCAGCCATCTCTTTAAGGACTCTTGGGTGGATTCCATCAGGCCAAATAGATTTATAAGGGTCTAATTGGAGGAGCAAATCGCACACCAGTACGGGGTCAGCTATAACACTGGCAGATTCTATGTTTCCAGTTTCTTTCTCATGACACTGGGTATTGCATATCCCATCTGCCTCATTAAAGACAGAAGCAAAGAAAGTATTGAATATCTCTTCTCTGTCAATGTCACTATTTGTGGCCACCATCCTTATTTAGTAATGGACCAATATCATTCCTGGTTGTCCTCTTACTATTAACATATCAGTATAAAAGGCTCTCAGAAACACAATGTAAATTGAGAACTCCATTTAGCTGTGTCATAATAATGTGTATATTGAGGAATTATACTTTTTAATGGTGTTTTTATAATCCCAGGAGATGTGATAGAACCACAAAGAATTAAAGGGGCTTACATTAAATGGGTAAAAGCTGGTTAAATGGTGCATCTCAGAAAATAATTGTGTTATAAGGTCCTGAAATGTTAAGAGTAAAATATCATAAAGAGTAAGAAACATAAGATTACTGTATTTTTCATTCCAAAGAATAGTATTATGGATGCAAAATTACTCATTAGAGTAGAAATGTTTTGAAAAGCCCATAATCCCAGTAAGATTTCAGGTGACAAAGAAATGGTGAATAGTGCTGGAGAAAGCCCATATATTTAGATTTCTTCATATGGGCACCTCATTTGATGAACATTAAAGAGGCAAAATGCAAATTAATGTATCTAGGAATTCAGACTGTAACATGGCTTTACAACATGAATTACAGTATCTTGCAGGGTTTAAAGATTATGTGAAATGAATTTCTACTGCACTGATGTTACTAAAATACTAACATAAGAGCCCCCAAAAGAAAGGCAGGAGACATAAAGTAAGGAGATGGCATTTTCTTGGACTATAGCAATGTAAATCCCATCTGTCTTCAGAATGAAAGTTGAAATTTTTATTTCATTAAAATGCTTTTCAATACATCCAGAAATGCTTTGAAATTTGAAAGACATTGCCTGTAGAAGCTAAAAATTCAGGGTTGTTGATCATGATATGAACTACCTACCTGAAGAAGAGATCTCATGATACTTTACTCTTGATAATAAATCACTTAACTGAAAGCTACAGTTAAATAAAATCAGACTTATTTTAAGTCTGGTAAGTTTTAAAATAGGTGCAAGTTACCAGTGGTAACACTAATTTATTCATTAACTTACTTAGGAAAGTACTGTTCTATCTACACTACCTTGAATCAATAAGAGTAGAAGAGTACAACTTAAACGTGTTACAGCTCAAAACAGTACTGAAGAACACATAGTTTATTTGATTACTGTATTGTATGGCATGGGAAATGCAGAAGGTTTGAGTTGGTTTTCATACCACTCCCTAGTTTAATTTCTTTTTACTTTATAAAAGGTAGCCAGACTGACAGCCCTGGAGCATGAATGTTTCCCTTCATCTGTGCAGCAGGTACCATGTGATAAGCACCAGTACACACATCCACAAATAAGCCCAAATCCTCCCTGTAGGGTCCGATTCTAGGGAAAAGAGGATGATTTCTTGAGAGCTGGTCATCCTACAGGGGGACAGAAAGTTGGAGGGATACCTAAAAAAATCTGGAACACTGTCTATCTGTGAAAGGGAATAATCTTACTAGGATTTAGACAGAGGACCGATTCATATAGCCACTAATAGTCAACAGATGGTAATTACTACTGGCTACTAAAAGCTGGGTCAGATTTAAAGCCAATGACCCAGAACTAAGATGCTCCATATGCCATCACTGTGCTGTCTGGTATGGTCTCTAGTCGTGACTCTCTCACTGAAATAAGGCCTTTCCCCCCAAGCAGGAAGATTTAATATTATCAGTCAGATGTAACAGCTGCTTTGACATTTGTGTTCTGCCATTGATTTCAGCTCTTGCTATATGCTGTTTATCACACTTTAGTTTTAACATTGGAGAGACAAGGGAAAACAAGACACTTTGAAAGACAGGGAGTCATGAAGATGGTAAAGGTTTTCTTAGAAGAGAAGCTTTCTCTAGGTCTCAGTCAGTCCATGAAGTTAGGTTAGGTTTTTTTGTTTTGTGGGTTTTGTTTGTTTGTTTTTGTTGTTGTTGTTTTTGTTTTTTACTCCTTCTCACAGTGCCCTTCAAGGTCTTTTCCAAGTCCTCAGATGTTAACCAATTGCTAGGTTATATCAGTCTTCTTGGCTGGTACATTTACTTACAAGCCATTTTGTTAGTTTAGGCTGAAACTGCCTGGATTTAATCAGTTAGATAGAACCTAATAAAAAATCTAGCTAGAAGGTGTTCATTAACCGTATAATCACCAACAAATACAGCTTGCTGTGTCTTAAAAAATGTGAGGATTGCTTACTATTAGGGCATACAGGACATACAGCAATTTTGTATGCCTAGTAATTTATATGCTTTTCATCACTTATGGCATCTTGTGTTTTATATGCATACATAAAATATACAGTGTTCTCAGGTAGTAGTTTTCTACAGATTAAGAGTTTGGAAAAATTACTGTGTAATAACAAATGAAACATTGCTCATTGAGGTCATATTTAATAGAGAGGGAAGTTTTCTTTGTGTAGGAGATGAACCATGCCTCTCTGCTCTTCAGTTTCCTGAATAACAAAACAAAATCTCTGCTGCCTGATGTCACACCAGAAGGTCCTTAGAACTCCTGACCTAGACTGAACAATCACTATTGATTACACTACAGTACCAAAGCCATAAATTTATTAATGTATGTGTTTTTTCAGACTTCTCAGGAAACACAAAAAAGATGTCCAGAAAAAAAGATGTGGACAGGCTAGAGAGACACCAGAGAAGGGCCACAAAGATGAACAAAGGACTGGGGAGAGCTGCCATACTAGGTAAGGCTGAGAGAATTGGGTTTGTTCAACTTTGTGAAAAGAAGGCTTAGGGGAGACCTTATCGCCATGTTCCAATATTTAAAGGATGTCTACAGAGAAGGTGGGGACTCCCTCTTTACAAGGAACCACATGGAAAAGGCGAGTGATAATGGGTACAAGTTACTCTTGGGGAGATTCCAACTGGACACAAGAGGAAATTTTTTCCTGACAAGGACAATAAGTCAATCTCCCCAGGAAGAGGTGTAGTACCCAACATTTGGATGCTTTTAAGATTCTTCTGGGCACGGTACTGGGCCATCTTATCTAGACTGTGCTTTTCCTAAGAACGATTGGGCCAGATCATCTTTGGGGCTCCTTCCAACCTGGTTTTCTATGATTCTATGAAACCACTCTGCACTGTTATCACATTTATGCAATGCCATAAATATGATTAAGAATTTCCATGGTGGGAAACCATGTATCTTTTACTATGACTATAGATACAGAATTTACTTGGAAACAGATTTGCTGAATGCTGACTTTCTGATAAATAGGTATTGAACCTTTTACATAACCATGTTTCATCTAGCTATTATTGTTAAGGAAATACCTGAAAATGCATTAGGTATTGTCATGGCATTGCTTCTTTCTATGACTGCTGCAGGGTAATCACTTTCATTTTTATTAGTATGACCTAAAAAACTGGAAAAATCCTGTTAGCAAGTATTTTACAACAGTGATGTTGTATTTTTTTTATTTTACTGTATGTAAAGTGCCGCAGCCATGCATTAATTCTTCCCTGTATCTGTGGCAGCTGAATAGATAATGTGATACTTTTTTTTTTAATGATTTTTTAAAAATATCAAGTAAAAGGCAAATATATGTATTTGGTAGTGAAACAATATAATGCTGCATCAGCAGATCATGTTTTAAAAATTAAAACAAAGGAAACAATCCAAACAAAGCTTTTCTAATAATCAGTTTTAGACAATGCTAACACAAAAGATAAGAGCAAGCAAACTGCAAAATTTGCAGCCTTATATAAGAGGAATTCAGCAATATGATTCTAAGCCACAGATGTATCAAAAAGAAAAAGCAAAAAAAGAAAACCAGGAAAGAACAGAAAAATATTTTAATAGGTAGTTAACTCTGGACTGTAAGGAGATGAATAAGAATTTAAAGTTTTCAACAAAATACCATAAAGTTTTATTGGCTGAACATACAGCACAGAACTCAAAGATATTTGTTACTGTTTCAGTTGTCAGACTAAAAGTACAACATGCAATCTTTGAGTATCACCACAAGGGCTAAGCTACTCAAACTTCTCTAGTTACTTCTCTTTAGTTGCTTTCTCCAGACAAAAAACCCCATTATTTACCCATACTAAATAGCAATCAAATTAAATTAGCTGGTTAAATGATGTATAATTAAATATTTCTTGGTGAAACAGTTTGTTTTTCAGGCAGTCTGTATGGCTTTTGGTTAATGCCTCTTACCATGGAGAAGGTCTATGCTTGTCACACTGCCAAGATATTTTGTCCACCTGTTTAGTGGTAAAATATCTAGGATAAAACCCTTACCCCACTGACATCAATTAAATACGCCTTTTTTGGAGGACAAGACTAAGGTTTGCTTCTCTTTTCATTTGACAATTCCTTTTGTTTTACAATGCTCAGTACTTCAGAATTTACAGCAGTCTATACTTAGCATGAAATGCTCTTACTGGGTTTTCTTTTGTTGAAGAAAAGAAACTCCTGAATAAGACTGGTTTCTGAGTCTGATTGCGATTCTTCTCTGGGGCTTATCACAAGTGGTCTGAATGCACCATCCTAATGACAGCTCAGACAATATAATAATTATGTAAGATACTATGTTTTTGTGTAAGGTTGTAGGCTATTGAAATGAAGCACACTTTTTTAGCAGAGCTATTTGCACCTTGCTTCTATTAGAACAGTTAAGTATGATTCTCATCAATCATTAATCAACTTCAGTCTTCAGAGCAGTAAGTGCTCCTGCTGTCTGTGGCATCACTTAGTATTTTGTTATAAGATGTCTTGGGGCTAATGTCTCAAGCAAGGCAATTGTCAACAGCCACTATGAGCTAGAAAGACTTAAAAGCACAAAAATAAAGGGTTTGATTCCTTGAAGGAAGTTTAAACATGCAGTCACTCAGGAAAGAATAGAGTAATTAGAAAAAGTAAAAAAAACCCTAAACTCAACATCTTACATATGTCACTCTGAGTGACACACAAAAGATTTTATCATAAACGAGAGAATTTTCTGCCTCTTCTGCCTTTTTTCTTCCTTTCTTTTATTTTTTACAAGCTAACATTTTAACTAATGTTAAATCAATTATTAAGAATGTCAGAGTAATTGTCCTCTATATGTGAGTCCCCAGACACAAACTCAAGCACAAAAGACCTGCCTGTCAGTCAGCACAACTAAACCACTAATGGATATCATGACTAATCTTCACGTACTACAGCTGGGTCAAGTGCATGGGCACAAACTGATGGTTAGGCTAGTGCTAGATTTCCAGTCTTCAACTAGTGTCTTAATACCTCATGCAGATTGTGTTTGAAAGATAATTACTCTTTCACATGTCAGCTCATTACAAAGCTGCTTTGAATTCTGGGACTGGAGAAAACAGACTGAGAAAAAGGAGGGGGATTTGCGGGGTGCTGCTGCTGCTCTAAAAATGCAAAGGTGCTGAGTTGAAATTAGGCATCCACAATGGAAAAAAATTGAACAGAGGATAATTAAAGGTGGCATTTTCGGGTTACAACTGTGGAGTGTCTGTTCTAACCAAAATAAAATTAAATTAAAGCTGAAAGAAACAGCTGCACATTAAGCCCTATTTAATATTGATGCTAACTGAAGTATGGATTTGAGGGAGCTTCTTCCTCAAGGTCTTTTCCTTGTATCACTGCCTTATTGTGTAATAAAAAAGATTCCTACTTAGAAAAGTATAGCAATCACTCATGTATACTTCACTGTACTTTGAGAAGCAAAAAAATGTATTTCCCCATATAAGGCTCTTTCAGTGATACTAAAATAGTCAGAGAGGCTGCAAAAAAATGAAAAGAGTCCCCTGTTTAAGTGGGAGAATGAATCTCTATAGTTTACTTACATCTGATACTTTAAAAGAACTGTATTAAAAATGCTTTTAACCAGAGCTCTTTTCTCAGACATATTGATTTACTTTACGTGTATTTTAGCTTGTTTATAGAGACACTGTTCTCTTTCATTTAGTCAGTTGTTAGTACATTTGTATGGTGAAGAATCCTGTCCGGACAGATTTTCTTATTGGAAATCTGATAGTCAGGTTGTTAACAAGAAGTAGATTACTTGGTATATTTGGGTACTGAGTGGCATGTATCTAAACCAGATATCATTACTTCTTGGATCTATGCATCCTCCTTAAAAGAAATTGAGCAGAAGGCACTTTGTGCTGAACACAATAGAGATGCTTCCTCATTACTGCAGCAATAGGAAAGGAAATACTGTTCCTACTCCGCTTTCTTCCAGGCTTCCTGGAACATCTCCTTTCCTGGTGCTACAGCCTGATCATGCCTAATCATCCTGAACAATTTTTTTCCTGGTCATCCAAGTTTCACAAAGATGTTCTGAGAGCTGCCTGCATAGATAACTGTGAAAGGTTGATCACTTAAGGCAAAAATACTAGGTTCTTAATTTTTATTTAATTTCACAATAGCTAAACTCAAACCAGACTGCAAAAGTGACTAAGGAGTTTAAGATTTTATAGAGTTTTCTTTCAAGGATATAGGTTGTCTATAAACTTGTAAAGACACTATAAACTTGTAAAGACAGAGCTTGTGTTTGCATTACACTGTTGCAACAGCCCTCCCTTTAGCCTGTTCCCCTTCCATGGGACATCTCTCAATGTATCCACAATACTTTGATTACTTGCAGTAGGAGTCAGCACTGTACAGTCTGGTCTGCAGTGACAGGATGTTTTGAGTAGATTTTTTGAGAATGTTTGCAGACAGGTTTGAAATTCACTACTGCATAACAGTTTGACTTCTCCTTGAAAAGACATATATTCATGTGAATCTACAATGAAAATTTGATATTTTCTCTGGAAGGTTTTATTTAGATTTATTGTTATTGTCTATGGCTTTTCTGTTCTCCCCAGGTTAGTCATCTGGTTAGAAAGGCACTGGCTGCAGCACAGTTTTAGGTCTGACTTATGTTACTCTTTTACTTACTTAATTGCCTTTGTAATGATGATGAAGAAGAAATTATACCTGGTGTAGCCGTTGTGCTTGGATCAGGATTGCATTTTTGAAGTTAGTCTCCTGACTAACCATGCTTTGCTATTACACCAGGGAGAGGTGGTGGTCTGCACAAATTTGATGCCTTTTAGAGAAAAACACAGTTGAAGTGCTTGTAGGGCAAACCCAGTACCCTCTGAAAGCTGAAGAGTTCAATCCATAACCAAAGACTAAATGTCCGTAGTGGAAATGATCATTAAGCACCATCTCTCTTGTTCTTCAGATCCAGTCCTGATGTGCTACAGCTCCTATCAATTTGATGTGGTTATTGTTGGCATGTCAGCAGCCTATGCAATCTAGACATAGATGCCAAGTGAGAGACAGAAAGATGCCCTAAATCAGTGAAGAGCTATTTATTTTATTATTTGTAACATAAATGTTTTCTAATTAAACTCTGAGGATGATTAGACTTATGGGATCTTTCCTTTACTTTTTTTAGCTAAAGCTGGTGACAATGTCCGAGTCATCATGTTTCCTCTTCTGTCATATTACATTAAACCCTCACTTTTTAAGTGTCTCTGCTTTGCTGTTTTTAAAGCCAGTTAGAATCCTTCAGAGATCTGATGATTTACAAATTTCTCCACCCATATACATCTTAGAGGTGCTCTGGTTTGAGTATGACTTCCACTCATGGGATACATAGGAGAAACACATTACTGGATGGAATGGGACTATATAGCTGGACTTTAATGAGTCAAACAAAGCTTTGCTATATAAAGACCCTTGGAAATTTTTTATAAGCCGTTTTTACCTACTTTGTCTCAAATTACCATTTTACAAGTAAATGCACTTGAGAGGGACAATGATGTCAAGTAAGTGCTAGAAGCTAAAAATTCTTCAGTTGTGATTTTGCCACTACTTGCAATTTACTACATGAAATTCAATAAGTTATTTGTCTGTGCTTGAAATTACTCATCCTTAGCATGGAGATAAGAAAACATATGTATGGCTAGGCTTTGCGAACGAAGATCCAGGGAGGGCTCCATCCATGCTCCTCATCAGCGCCTTTTACAAGCACGCTGATAAAGAGGATAGCGGATAGCACCCTCGAGTCTGCGCAATGGATTTTTTTTAGGTGAGACACAGCATGCGCAGAGCTGGACCCACCCTTTAGTCCTAAGGTTCATCTGCCAGGGCCTAGCAAGCTTGGATGCTGGCAGCGAAGTCCTTAGGACAGAGGTTTTATTAGAGTGTCCTTCTCTTAGATGGAAGGCCTTCCAGGGCTAAAGGAGCTCCATCTGCCCGGGTTTGGAATCAGAGTTGTCCTTCTCCTAGGATGACTGCCAGAAGGCTAATGAGCACATCCTACCCATGCAAGGATTATAGGAACATGGGTATCACTCCCCACACTTTCCCGTGGGCAATGAGTTTAATGCTCCCTCTGCTGTCGGCACAGTTATCGCACCAGGGGCCACAGAAGACCCCAAGTGATTTTCAGACTGTGCCTGAAGAAAACATATAACATCCAGCTAATGGAAATGTTCTGATATTTAATTCATTGTGCAGTTCTTTCATGAGAAAAATTGCTTTTGTGTAAAACTTCAAGATCCTATCCCCACCTAGAATTATTCAGAGACACTTACTGGAATACTTTCAAGATAAATCATGCTAAAATGTGAGTAAGATATCCCTATTCCAAATAACCTTAAGGTCTTGTCTATTTTTATGTATAGACAAGCTATATAAACTTCAACGTCCCAAGTTATCTAATTTTAAAATGAGTTACAATCAGCTATTTGTACGTAGAAATAGCCATACCATTAAAAAACAGCTTTGAATAATAATGTTGTCAAATTATACTTAAGGACGTTTTATGAGCTTTCTGGAATTATACACGTGTAAGCAAAGCAGAATTCAATACTTTTGCAAAAACATTACCAAACAGCAACAGAAGACTCCTCTGGTCTTTTCTGTGTGTGGCACACTTATATACACTGTGCTATGAGTCCTAAACGTTTTAAGTAAGAAACTGTTAATCTGCGTTTGCATATCTCTTTCAAAGTCCTTTAGTGAGAAGTGGCTTACCAGACACTATTCTTGTGAATAATCCAGGACAAAGTCAGTAGTTACATAGGATTCAAATTTCCTTTTTATTACTGCAATTTAGAATACTAGTAATTTTGGATGAGGAAATCAGGGACTTGTACCTGTCAAGTTCAGGTGCAGAATGAAGTGGGTTTAGTTTTGCCTGATAACTTGCCAGGTATTCCGGAAAACAGAAACCATAAGCAGCTGTTCAACCCAGGGTCTTCTGCAGCTTAGTAGAAGCCATTTTGTCAGAAGCTGATGACATTCTGGATAGTCACTGCAACCTGAATATCGAAAAAAAGTGGTGATATTAGAACACTGAACCCCAAATTCACCCATCCATATTCTCAAGGTGGAACACTGATATATGTTCTGTAGCTGGCCCTGCATCATTATGCAGAAATGACTAGACAACTGTGGCTTGGGATATACAGAAAATAGAAGCTAATAGTTAAAAATTGATGGAGTAGTTAGGAACATACTTGAGTGCTCATCAATACTAGATGTAGAGATATTAGAAAGTTCAGGATTCATTTTTATGCAAATAAAAGAATTACTCTGCATTCTACAGGCCCATGTCTTGTGTCAGGCTTCCTCGTTTCATTCTTCTTTAACTAAAGAAATTAACTTCGTTAACTAAAGCAGGTTTTGCACATTAGATGATGTTGATAAAAATGTTAAATCGTGATTGCTATGTTCAGGGTACTGCATTTATATGTCTTCATTTTCAGTGGTGCTATAAAATTTCACAGAATCATTAATGTTGGAAGAGACCTCTAAGATCATCAAGTCCAACCATCTACCTATCACTACCACGACATTAAATCACGTCCCTAAATACCACATGTATACGTTTTTTAAATGCCTCTACCACTCACTGGATCTCTACCACTTCCTTGTGGAACTCTACCGCTTCCCTGGATTCAGCTTTGCCCACTAAAAATTAGCTTAAATATGATTTTGAAAGACAAAATTTGTAGTTTCAGAGGGTGGCTTTAGGCCAAAATTCCTTGGGATTTTACTTCTTGAAGTATCTTCCAGTATCTTGTGTTCGGTATAAAGTTATGTTGCAGTGCAGTAGGTTGAGGACTCTTGGCATGTGATTCCCAAACTACCATCCTGTTAGGTACAGCGCCATTGGGAGTAGAAGGACAGGGAATGGAAGAGAAGTAATAGCTTTAGCCCAGAATACAGCTGTCATTCTTGACTTCTTTGGTAGCATGCTGTTATATTTAAATTAAAAAATTTGGTTTTATCTGCTGTGCCTACAAGTAACATGTACGAAAATATCTGATTTCCCACCTAGCAGCGGGCTGCGCAAAACAGATCTATTAACTAGTCATTATACTGAACACTGTTCACTGAACAGTGCAAGCAAGTCATTTTACACATGGCTCATATTTCATATAGCCAAATAATTAATTTAGAAACCCAATCTGTATCCATTCAGAACTTAGATATGTTTCAGAAAGCTCTGCTAGAAAGTCCTCTGTATTTTTAGGAGCATTAGTCTGTGTTGTAGTTTTAAACTTCAGTTCCTTCTGTTTATTGTCCAAGGAGGACTGTACAATACCAGAAGGAAGAAACTTCTGAACTATTGTCAATGCACTCTCATGAAAGTGATTTGAATGTCTTGAGTTGTATGATGTTAACTGCATGTTGTGGCATTTTTCTATGTCTATCACTGGCTTATGTTAATCTATTTAGCTTTTTTGCACAGCAGACTGTTTTGGGATACTCCCTTTGGTAAGTTTCATAAGGTATGACCCACCACTGTTGGTCTGCTCAAAGCCTTTTATGTGATAAATGGAACATCATATCATAACTCAGTATAGCTAATCTCAGTTACACAGTCAGCAGTGTTTCAGTTTATCATTTGTCTATTTTTTACCGTTATGATTTAGGTCCTAGGATATTCTCCCATTCTTTCTTAACACTTGTAAAGACTATACTGACCACTAACTCAGCTAAAGTGTCTTCTATATGCTCATTTTGAGACACTGTAATTTGAAAACAGAAAGTTCCCAGGGTATGTTGCATGTTTTCTGCTCTTGCCCCCTCCACTTGATATTCCTCTTAGAAAATAGCCTTTTACATGGAGTTTTAAATATATGTAAAAAGACTTTCAATGCTTTTTTAAACAAGATTAAATTTAATTAAATCTGGTAGAATTCTGGGACACTGATCTGAAACAGTTTGGGAACGGGGAGTAATATATTCTTTTTTCCTGACTGAACTCAGCTTTGAAATGCAAATCTGATTTTATATTTTAGGTGGTAGAGGCAAATTTGGGTCGTTTACAGTTGTTCATTGCATTTAGGAACACTTTCATGATGAGCCAGCAGAAGGATTGTGTTCGGATGTGGTGGCACAGCATGGATGAAACTGGGCTCTCAGGCAAGGAATGAAATGTTGCACCCTGCTCAACCATGCTTGATGCTGATTTTATGCTATCTTCATAGTTTGGCAGCTGGTTCTGGCCTGCATGCCCTCGGAGAGGAATTATAGTCAGTACAAGGGTATCCATTTCTGTAGGGTTGTTTGAAGTGAGGGGAAGAGGAGCAGAAGGAGGTATAAGGTGCATTTGAGACTGCTTTTTTCTTTAAAAGAATTCCCATAAAATTTAGGAGGTGAAAAAATGAAATCACTAACTAGAATGAAATGTTATTCAATGGCAGGAAAAAAACATAAAATCCTTCTCAGAAGACATCTGCAGGTTCCTTTGCAACACAATATATATACTTAAACCAGTGTTTTATGTTAGTGTATTTTTGAATCACATCATTTTCACTTGTCTAAACCTAAAATCAGCCCTTTGTTTATTGGTGCTACCTGTTATTACTTACCAGAACAACCAGAATTCCCAATGATCATTAAATGAAATATGAGCATTTTCTTCCTCTGGGAGTTTGTGTTTCCTTTGGATGTCAAGACAGTCACTGACCCATGATATCTATACAAAGAGTCTGGCAGAGATTATTAATGTCAGTAGACTACAGTGATTGGGACAAGAAAGAGTATGCAACACAGAGCCTTTGTTGCTTTAGTTAATTAAGGATGAAAAATACAGTAAACAGATAGTAGTATGTCATAGCTTCCTTCCTTGCTGCCAGTGCTGCGTGGAAAAGGTGGGATTCAATCTTTCCTACCTACATAAATGTACAGCTAGGTTCCACCTGAGCAACAAAGTTGCTGATGCAAAAATGCATCAGCATTTGCAAATGGAGGCTTCTGCTGTATGTTGTAAAGAGCACCATCCTTTAGGGTATGGGAGCAGAAACCAGTAACTCTGACAGTTTTGTTCATTAGCACTTGCCTTGTGGGTAATGATAAAAAGTGACTAACATGCCAGAATGGATATTTTCTGCACAGATTTTTTTGATTTTTAACACTTTGGGCATATTTCATCAAATGTCCTGAAAACTGGATCTTCTGTTGCTCTGCAATAAAATCAGTAGTGCAGATGCTAAGAGGGAAAATACATATACTTCATGGTTGCTCTGAAGCTGATGATAACATGCTCTAAAACTGATAATAACAGACAATATATCCAAAAGACTGTCTGTCAGCCTTGAATAAGCAGAACAAGGTATGCCCCAATTTCCATATTGTCTGGTTAACATTTCTGCGTTTAAGAACTAGAAACTGCTAGAAACTGCTAGAAACTGCTTTCTGGGAGAATTGGATCTATAAAGCTTGCCATTCTGCATCATGGAAAGGAAATAAAACAAAAGATGAGAATAAAATACAATTTCCTATGTTTCCCTTGGATTACTTCTTTTCCCTACCATCCAATTAAAGTGTATGGTAAATGAGAAACATAGCAGTGAAATGAAAATTAGTGTCCCTATCCTGAAATTCATCATTATGGAGGTGAGACTAATTTCTTATTTCCATATCATGACAATAATGCCTGCTCAGTTGATGTGGTGGTACAGTTATTCTCTTCTGCTTGGCTGTAGAAACCTTGCTTGCAGAAAGCAGGCCACCCAGCTCATGCTTTAGGATGATTAAATCCTCTGCCTCTTTGTGCCAGTTTTGCATATGGAAAGATAACTACAGTGCTTGTTACAGAAATACCTTCCTCCTCCTAATAAAATCAGCTTTAGTTGTCATCATTTTGACAGAAAAGGTGAAATATTTATCAATATGCATCATTAGTGCTCATGAAAGAACGCTGAGAATATCATTGCAAATATTTGCATTAACGGATTGTCTTATATTATAACAGCAAATCTTTATATTAAGCAACCTAGACCAATCCTTTCCAAAGAAATATCTTTTTGAAATGAGGGGGTAATAATACTAATTATTGTCATCCAGGAAGGTAATTAAGCAGAGTAAGGCACTGTGACATATCAGTAGAGGACACGCTTCTCTTTGATAATCTCACTTGACCACTGCATCTGTAACTGATCTGAAGTCCAGGTCTTCTGTAAGATTGATTAGAAGAGGACAGTTCTCAGTTTTACATTGAAGATGAGTTTGATTTATTGGGCACTCTTCTGTCAGGAAAGAAACAGATATATTCTCTTTCAGGAAGGTGAAATGAAACATAGAACATTTTGCTGTTCCCTTACATTATAATATGTGATCTGTCATCATATTGCCCAGTTGTATTTTCTTTCAAAGCAGTTGATTTTCTTAAATTTTTCTGTTCTTTTTAGATGGTTTTGAAAACTTCTTCCATGCTTGGGATATGAAAAAATTATAGGAACAGTTTTATAAAGGTATTTCTGTCTGTTCACCTCTTCTATCTTTATCTGAGGTAGGCATTTAGCTACCTTAAACTTTATTCATGTGTTTCTCCATACTTTTTGTATCTAAGATATTGCAGTTTGTTTAAAAGGTATTTGTTTCCCTGTGTGAAACATTAAAGGTTACTGCTAAAATGTGCCACAAGTGCTGTTTTTTTTAATTGAACAGAGAACATTGCAAATGAAATGCTGCAATATATTTTAAATATACGTATAAAACTTGCTGCATTCTTATTTATGGCATTGAATTTAGGAGTTTAAAATGTGGATGGAATTGTCTGTCTGAAAAATCGGACAAATTGTCATGACTTTTAATCAGAAGCGATTTTAATAGTAGAAGGAGAATTTTTTGTGCTTCATAGTAAACAGAAATGCTACGTGTTTGGCTAACTAGTCATGACATGTTATTTACAGAGAGTAAGTGTGCAGTTGGCTTCTCTTCTACATTCATATTGATATGCAAGGCAATAATTTAATGGGTGAACTCATCCATTAATGAGTTTTAATGGATGGAGGATTTTTTTTTACATCTGCCACAACTTTTTGGCAGACATCTAGAGTCACAGGATATAAGAAAATTAACAGAAAATATCAACAGAAATTATTGAGTTCCAAATCAGTATTTTTATAATGCCTGTAATTTACCAACTTTAACCACCAGACCAGCTCTAATTTTCTCTTTTCAATGTTAGTTCCTTCTGTTTATCCTTGGCCAATGACTATCTTTAGCCTGATGTTTTTTCAGCTATATTATGTACTTGCAACCATGGCTTATAACTGAGTGTGCATCCTAACCAAATTTACTATTCAGTAAACAGTTTTGTGGGCCAAGCATTTTTAAATTGATTAGCTAGGGTGAAAGTATTTGTTGATCACACAATTGTATTCATAAAATGAAACTCAGCATAACAGTTAATTCATGACCAACACATTCTATTAGAAAGGCCTATTGAAAATATTATTACTGTGAGCCTTAATTAATGAGTATAAATTGTTTGTCTGCTGAAACAAGGGAAGTAGGCTTTTTCATAAGTATTAGTTGAAATCTTGATAAATCACATCACCATAGAACAGCAGTTCCACCCCATGAGTGGAACTCATTAGAAATAATTCGTAACAGTGATGGACTATTTTAGTCTAGACATAGGGAGATTCTTGCTGAGAAATTATTGCCATAATTATTCCAGGTATTAGATATTAATTTTCTATTATTAAGACAGAAATTATATGCCTGCCTTAACATTTCATTTCTATATTAGTTTTCAGATATAAATTCATACAAGAGTCTTATGAAAGTGATGTATTTGTGACACAAAACTTCTCTGAAAACGGTTTCAAAGACCTGTTATAGACTACATTATAGTGACATTTTGGTTGCATTTAATCACATCTGATCTCTCTGAAAAAAAAAAAGACTTTTTTCTTCAGTCTGTAATAGTAAACCAACCAGTAAATAATTAAAAGCAGAAAAGAAATGTTTTGATGAAGAAAGGGTAATTAAAGGGTTAATTTGTTATCAAAATTTGCGGTTCTATGAAAGGAGAAGTTTTCTGCACTTCTTTTACTAGATTCCTCTTACTGCCTTCAACTGTGCTTGAGCATTCCTGACTTTCTTCAGGAGGCAAAACTGACTGAGGTTATCGAAGATGTGCAATTACTCATCTATCACTTGAGCTGTTAGGTTCCACACACTTAATATTAATACTGTTTAAAAACCTTCTGTTCCCAGATTTCTCTGCTTTTCTGGCAGACTTTTGGGTCCTGAGGCTGTCTCCATTGCTGCTAGTGATTACACGGGGCCAGGCCTCGGATGTTTAGCAAGCTGCATTCTAAAAATTAATGCAGTTACATTTAGGAATAAGAACAATCCAGTACTACAGTCAGGAAAAAAGCTAGCATAATAAGATAAATGAGTGAAGGTACATCACACCTTTCTATGAAGTTAAAAACATATTAATCATGATAATTTATGGCACAGCTTAACTAATATTTAGCATAATTGCCTTTTAAATTCAATACTAAATAGGATGGTAACCATCATTAGCTAGCAGCATACTTCAACCTTTCCACAGTGATCAGCTATAAATCTGCAATTTTACATCCATGTCAATATTTGTTTTTATCCACTTTCCTATTATTTGAAACATTGCTAAAAAAAATACCACCCACTCAGTTTCTTAATGTACTCATCATTATTCTGACTGAAATATGAGGGCATTGACTTCTGACATTTGTATCGTTAACTTCATTGAACAACGAAAAGGCAATTCCTAGCATAGAAAGTAAATGATGACCCTTTATCTCAGTATTTGTGCCAGTCTATTGCATCTTACTGTAAAACAAACAAACTGTAAAAGCTAGTGGGTCATATAATTGTAGTTGAAATACAGTAAGGTTAAAAATGAACATATTCGGATGAATAGCTCAGCAATGAACACTATGTATGCAGTAATTGTGCTGAATGCTGCAAGTTCTGAGTTCTGTGGAGTGCTAAAACAAATTATTCAGCTAACAACGGAGGTGAAGACTTCTTCTGAAGAAGAATACTCAATCAGCTATGTTCAGATATAATAGTCTTCTTTTCAAATTGGACTTGTATATTATGTTGTGCAGAAAATAAGGCTAGAGTTGTATAGTATTTCATTCTAAATTATCTGGCTTTGTATTGAAGCTGGAAATATATTTTTCAAAAAAGTGTTTCCTCCCTCCGTCCCTTCCTTTATTAGAAAAAAATACCAAGTAGTCAAGATACATTTTTCCTGAGTTTTAGAAAGCTTGGACAAAAGACCCCAGTGAAAAAATCTACCTATCACAAATGCTAGAAATCAATTTCACAATTATTTTAAGACAGAATTTACTATATCCTGGGAAATCTTATAGGAGCCAAGTTACTTCTTTCAGCTCCTATTATAGCTTATAAATTAGAGTAAAAAGATTCCCACTGATGCCTTGCAAACTAGATCATTCCTATAAATAATACTAGGTTTTCAGATTAATTCTGTCAATACTTGGAGGGATACTCCAATAATGCATCTGTGTTCTTATTTTGCGCTGGCTATTACCTAGAGTATGGGAGGGGCAAGAAGGAAAAAGGAAAAAAAAGGTAATTTGCTACATGTGTATTTATGCTGCTACAGGAAAGGGGAAGTAAATTGTGGGTGGTACACTGACATGTAATGAAGAGAGGAAGCCAGCTAATAATTAAGACAAGTAAGTTTAAGTTACTAAGAACAGTGAGTAGAATATGTGATGTGTAGACATTTAAAAGTCAAACTATACAGTAGTATCAGAAATGATGGGAGCTGTCTTTAAGAAACCAGCTTCTGATGACTTCACTTTGCAGTCACACAGCCCATATAGAACAATGACAACATTTAGCTGCTGAAACCAAGTTGCAGCAACATTCTGAATGTGTGTTTTGCATATCTTTTACTTTTGTACTTTGGAACTTTTAATTTGTATCAGAGAACACAGAGTAGTGTAAACCAAAGGAAAGTTCTGGTTTCAGTACTTATGTTTGATACTTATTCAGTGAAATGTTTATTTTACTAAGCATAAGGTCTCTCTTTGACTCTTGAAAAATCTTTTGGAGAACAAGTTGAAAAATATATTCCTCTCTAGTTTTTTAGTAATCATCATGACCTATGTGATCAAATGGAAGTACTTGAAAGTCAAGATATACAGTGGAGTATATGTGAGGCTAATTCTTAGTGTAATCTGACTGAGTTTTTGAAGATTATGCATGAGTTATCAAGAGACTGAAGCACAGAAAGTAGCAGTAACATTTTCATCATGAGCAGCCAGTCCTTCATACCCAATTTTACTCTATGAAGTAGATTTCCATTATTGACATTAAAGATATTAAATCATCATATCAAGGACTCAGAACTTGAGAAACTGTAATTCATGTGTTCTCTCTCTCAGTATAGCAAGTTAATTTCTGTAGTTCTGTATTTTTCAGAAAGCCAACTTTTTTTGAGAGATGGTTCTCTAAATACAGAAAAATCACTAATAAAACAGTTGAACTTTGATAGAAAACCTATTCAAGATTTGTACTTCGCCTCTTAACAGTGGTACTCTGGTAGTCTGACACATATGCAACAGTGAATAGGCTTCTCAAAAATATCTGTGACAGAGGCTAAAACCTGATTTTAGTGATATTGACATAAACCATGTTAATCTTATGGCCAGAAAGATATATATGTCAGAAGTCTCCAAAACTTTTTTGCAAAATGAGCTGTAGCTATTGACTATCTTACATTTCACTTGATACCCATTTCTTAAAAGAAATTTCTACTTTAGGAAGTTATCTTCAATGCACAGTATTTGATTGCCTCACATAGATAAAAAACCCCACAAAACCAATGAGGATGATGATCTATGATCTATGCTCATCAATGTCAGCAGACTGACATTTAATGAACAGCACAAGTGCTCATTCTTTGCTCATTTCTGACAAACTCTGATGCTTGCATTTAACATTTTTATTTCAGTGAAGCCCTTGTAGCAATCACCAGGCAAGGTAGGCTTCTTACATGCATCTTTCTAGACTGCAAGCGATCACTACAAGATGTGGTTAATATACTCTAAGAACTGCAGAGAGATTATTTGTTAAGATATTTCTGATCAGTCTTGAAAGAGTTGCTGTAAAAAGAAATACGTGAGAGGAGGTCAGTGTCTTTGCATACGCTGTGTACGTCGTAACAGTCTCTGATTAGCATATGAAACCATATAGATATCCATGTATTTTAGCACATAGAAGAGAGCA
This sequence comes from Bucco capensis, assembly GCA_013396975.1. Taxonomy (NCBI): domain Eukaryota; kingdom Metazoa; phylum Chordata; class Aves; order Piciformes; family Bucconidae; genus Bucco; species Bucco capensis. The sequence continues at coordinate 107,612 of VWZO01013229.1, forward strand.
GATACTTCTGAAATTAGTAATCCTTTTGTAATCATTCTGTAATGAATATATTTAATGAAAATGGCCTACTAGATAACAAGTACAATGACATACAGCCAGACCACGATCTCTGCAGAATACTGCCTATGAACCTTGAAATATATAGAAATGTTCAACACACAGGACAAGCAGACTAAGGGTATATGCCCTTAAATATTAGTATTTATTATTTGTATGCAACTACTGCTATGCTTTTTGTATGATTTTATAGAATTACAGTTCTCAGCTAGCTTCATCTTGTAGATAAGAGAAACCATAAATTGACAGTTAGGAGAATATCACCGTGGTAGCATTATTTGTGTCAAAGATAGCACATCTTCATTGGAAACCTAGTAAGAAGATTCAGGAGAATAAATAACATTGTGTACCAGTTCTAAATGTTTCTAATTTCTTCCTTTTCCCTTAAAATATGCATTGTATTTCCCTTTTACTTTCAACACAGTAAACAGTTTCCTTTTCTGTTTGAAAGGATGTCACTAAAAGCCAATAAAGAATATGTAAATCTGCTGTACTGTATTGCCTGATGTTCTTAAAGAATAGAATAAACCCAATTGTTATTACTCTGATGGTTGTACTGGAAACATTTACAGTGTTTACTTTAGCCAAGGAAAGTTGATGTGACTTACAGAAATTAGTTAAGAGGGAATATATTCTGTACAGCTTTTTTGTAACATCTATATTCACTTGTTTCACTTCAACATGTATGGAATTTAGTCAAAATTTTCGAAAATTAAAGATTAGACATGAATGAATCTGTTCCAAATATATAATGCTAATTTTTTTCTCAAGAGTGAATTAAGCTAATTTATTTTTTTGTCAGCTCTTTCTCTGAGAATTTTTAAATTTATTTTATGCCTCATTACATTGGCTTAATCACCTTTAAATTGTCTTGCCTTCATCAGAAGCCTATAAAATCAGCGGTGAAAATGTCAAATTCTGTAAATGCTGGTATATCCTCTGTTTTTGTGATGCCACTGCTGCTTGATTTAGACAGTTGTGATACAGCTTCTAATAGGAATGTAGTTCTGATGGTAAAAAGTTGTTCATCTCAATACAGCACATCGACTCTAATTAAGGCCAGCTTTGAAGGTAGATTTATAAAGGGGACTTGGCTTTTTACTGGATCTCTGCAGGTTTGCTTCCAGCTTTCCCTTATTTCTGATAGTTATATAATTTCCATGAAGCTGCTAAGTTTAATATTCAGATCCTGGTTTAGTGCTTAATTTTCTTTCAGTAGATTTCTGCCTGCCTTCTACCACCTGTGCACAACACATGCCTGGAAGCATTTAGTTTCAGATGCTGTTAGGAATGTAGGACTACATCAAATAAGAGGTTTAGGAGCCTTGGTTTTTGGACCCTAGATAGGAATCCAGAAGTGTGATGCTATGTTTGGCCAGATGCTCAGATTGGAATTTTTTCTTTTTGCCCCGAATTGCCCAAAATTGATTTCTGCTCAGAATTGTCAATACTGGCAATGTATATGTCTCTAAACTAACATGCACCATCAGCAGGCTACTGTCTGTGATCCCTGTTGCAGATTTTCTTTGTAGTCCTCAGCACTAAGATAAATTGTTCTCTGCACCTTTCCTCTTCTTTCCCTTGTGGAGGGCTACAGTACCCAGACAAACTAGTTTAACTGTCTACCATTAAACTGTTTGCAGAAGACTAGTGAATTATTTCTTATCTCAAAATATATATATGAAAATGGAGTCATGAAGTCACTAGCTAGTGAACTTTGGTCACGCCACTGTTCTAGAAAAGAGTCAGTAGCTTTCCAATCTTGAATAAATTTTCTGATAAGGCAATTAAACAGGTAAGGGAAGCATATTTGTGCTGAGCCAGGGACACAAAGACCATTTTGCTGAAATGTACCAAAACAATAGAAAGTTGCCTTACTCTATTTTTCTTTTTCTTTTCTTTTCTAATTTTCCATTCCTGTTTTCCATCTGAAGTTACTATAAAAATAAACTATATCATTGCTATGGGTCTAAGCACACTGATGTCCACTAGTTACAGTAATAAGAAAATTTCTTTAATTTAGAATAGACTATATAGTCTGGGAAACACAGACTTGTAGATGGTAGAATACAAAGAAAAGATGACAAGGGTCAGAATTTTCATCTTGCTAAGAAAAAAAAGATGTGATCATATTTTAGAAGTTATTTCTGAAATTAAACATCAGTTGGACAGAAATAGTGACAGTAACTAATTTAGCCTAAATTTTAATTTTCTGAGTTCCCATAATTATAACCTAAAGCAACAACTTCTAATATGGATGTGTGCTCTGGGAAGAAGGCATTTTATTTTTGTGATCCTGTGTGAAGATGCCTTGCTCTTGACAAACTCTCACTTGCATGTTTTCCCAAGAGCTTTCTTCAGTGTTTCGAAAGTACTTAGAGCCAACTCTATGTGGGCTTGTTACTTTGAGTTAGAGGTAGCCTTGATATCACAGTCTGAAAATCACTTGGGGTCTTCTGTGGCCCCTGGTGTGATAACTGTGCCCACAGCAGAGGGAGCATTAAACTCATTGCCCACGGGAAAGTGTGGGGAGTGATACCCATGTTCCTAGAATCCTTGTATGGGTAGGATGAGCTCATTAGCCTTCTGGCAGTCATCCTAGGAGAAGGACAACTCTGATTCCAAACCCGGGCAGATGGAGCTTGTTTAGCCCTGTAAGGCCTTCCATCTAAGAGAAAGACACTCTAATAAAACCTCCGTCCTAAGGACTTTGCTGCCAGCATCCAAGCTTGCTAGTCCCTGGCAGATGAACCTTAGGACTAAAGGGTGGGTCCAGCTCTGTGCGTGCTGTGTCTCACCTAAAAAAAATCCATTGTGCAGGCTCGAGGGTGCTATCTGCTATCCTCTTTTTATCAGCGTGCTTGTAAAAGGCGCTGATGGGGAGCGTGGGTGGAGTCCTCCCTGGATCTTTGTTCCCGAAGCCTAGCCATACAATACAAGCCTTGATATATTCTTAATGTCATGTGGAAATATAAATCTTAAAAAAGAAAAAAAAATATTTCCCAAATTGACTGTACAAGGATTGTACAAAGAACCCTTATTCGGTTTGTAGTGAGACTGCATCATTTGTCAATATAAGAATTTTTCTTTAATAAATGACGAAATTCTGTCTCTTGATAAACATAAAAATGCTGCTGAAATATAAAGAATCACTGACCAGAATGTCATAATGGGTCTCAAAATAATACTACCAGACACTGGCCCAGAATTGTTGAAGTATTTAAACTACATTGTATAGGTGTATAAGTAGAGTGTCTCAGTTATGTTTTATGCATGTTTTTTGTGTATAAGCCATTCATTTAAGGACTTTGAATTTTGTTTGGGTTTATTTCTCTGCATGTGGATATTGTCCACATGGTTTATTTCTACCGTCTTTTAACAAAAAGATTAATCTTGAGTTGCATAATAGGTCGTGGAAAAAAAGGTGTTTATGATTTCATTTCCAGCCTACTAAATGAATAAGAATTTCCACAGAGAATAATTGTCACTACAACAATATATATAGAATTTTAAAAATTTTTGGCTAGTTGTTCAATATAGAGACACAATGTAGAGCACAGTACAAAGTTCCACTGAGAAGTTAACTTTTAGGGGAATTAATTGTAGATTCATCAGACATAAAATACCAGACTTAGAAACAGGATGAGTTTTCTCTTCGCGGAGGAGCATCCAGCTATAAACTAATCACATCTTGTTAAATAAAAGTTGCAGTACTTGTCATTTATAAGATGAACTTTGATTTTGTATTTGTTTCCAGGATTTGAGCAATTAACACTGCGAACTTTTGTCTTTGCTTCATTTTTATAAAATGCGTTTGAAATAATAATTTATTTGCATTTCATTGGAAAGGTTACCATTTGATGTCCTGGTAAGTGACACAGTTCTGTTTTCCAAACTGCTGGTATCTTTCAGGTACATTAACTTCAGATATTTGTCTCTCTGTAGATGATTTTCAGATTATTTACGTTTCTGGTTTTATGTGAGCTGGGGTAAGGATATATGCAGTGCAACTCCCATAAGCTTTGGAGTACAGATTTTAGTTGGTTTTGTACCATCATATATGAATGAAAGAGTATGCTAAAATAAAAAGTGTTTTAAATGATCACTAATCTTAATAACATAATGAAACATTAAACCCAATATAAACCCTTAGACTGCATTTCAGACTTCATAACTAATGCAACAAATATTCTGAATACTTTAATCTGAAGTCACCTCCAGCTATTGGTTTCATTCAGTCCTCCTTCATTTAGAGCCTTTTCCTTCTTAGCACAATTATTTAAAAAGTTGCTCTTCACTTTACTGGCTACAACTCTGTCAGCTTTTGTTGTCTTCTGTTGTGAGCTATTACTATTTCCTCTCTCACCTTCCAACATCTTATCTCTTTCATTTGCCTTAAATAATGTTTCCAATATCTTATTTTTATTGTGCTTTATTCTACTTTGTGCTGTTACAAATCAGTGAAGCCCAAGGCTATTAATCCTTTCTCTGTGGAAGAATACATTTATGCAGAAAGGCCAATGTCAACTCTAAACTTCTGAATATATTGCCTACTACATTTTCTGTAGGATATCTAAGGCTCATTGAACCACTGGAACTCCTGCCAGGCTGTTGCATCCTTTACAGAATAATTCTGGATTGAGACTGCATTAACAATTTTAGTCTGGAAAATCTGTACATTAGGGAAGTATTCATACACATTTTTAGTGGCACTGAATGGGTGGTCATTTCAGCAAATTACAATGGTACATAAGAAAATAGCAAAATTTTGTTGTAATCCAGCTGAGCATAACTTCATATGAAGAGAAGCTTCCTTAAATGCTATTAGGAAAAGACCATAACAGTATAACAACTCTTTCAATGGTCAAAGATAAACTAGAAAAATCACTTCAAATCTTAGCGCTGGAAGTCCAGGTAAGCAATTTTCAAAAAGCTGAAAACTGCCCTTCTCAGCTTTCCTTGTTAGATGACATTTTGATGTTGTTTTCCATATAGGCTAAATATTTTTTTCTCTTTTCCAGACAAGGATAATGTCTGACAAAACCTTGGATTCAGACTGAATGGCAGGAAACAAAAACTAAGTTTCTGTGACAAGTTGAATCAGCCCATAGGCATTTGAGAT
>VWZO01013229.1:112944-130545 GCA_013396975.1 Bucco capensis
GAACCTGACTTTCACATACAGCAGGAGGGACTTCATTACCCTGGTCCACATCTTGTGGTTTTTTAACTTGGGAGGTGTTGGGAGAGAGGTTGCCAGAGATAGTTCACTTTATATGGGTACTTTTTTTGTATATCAATTCTTTGTTTTCTACTCAGTTTTCCAAATTCCTTAGACATTTGCCGTTTTATTAATGAATGCTGTAATGTCACTGGAAACTACTAGTCTCTTTTTTTGCACAACTGGTTTTATTGAAGAAAAAGTCTGTTTATTTCATTTTAGTTTATACAAATTAGGTCTTGTGGCAGACATTAAATCTTGTATTTTATTGAAGATTTTATTTTATTTTATTTTATTTTATTTTATTTTATTTTATTTCCATTTCAAATAACCAGAAGCAACATAGTACTATATTTTTCTAGGCACTGGAACAGGTTGCCCAGAGAGATTGTGGATGCTCCATCCGTGGCAGTGTTCAAGGCCAGGCTGGATGTGGTCCTGAGCAACCTGGTCTAGTGTGTGGCATCCCTGCCCATGGCAGAGGGGTTGGAACTAGATGATCTCTAGGGTCCCTTCCAACCTGGGCCATTCTATGATAATTCCTACAATTGAAAATTTTGGGCTTTAACTTGTAAATCTAGAAAAACAAATGGTTAAGGGGAATTGTAAACAATTCCCTTAAATAAGCAGGATTCCTAATTCTAAGATCAGCAGTAACCAGTTTATATTTTTGCCATTTGCTGAGCACAGAAAACTGTTTTCTGGCATACTGGAATAGTAATATCAGTGTATATTTAGTGAACATTTTTCTTTCACAGAATGCACATATATGTTGCTCACTTAATGAGAGGTATGAGCTTTTATTTGATCTACCTGTATATGGCCCTGTATGACAGATAAGCTTCTCTCCTCCATTCTGTTGTTGACTCTCTTACTCTTTTTTCCCCAATGCAACTTTTCTTTCAGACATCTTGGGTATCAGAGTTCTCATTGTAAATTTGGTCTGCTTTTATGCAGTGATATAAATAAAGCAGCAAAATTACTTGATCCTCAATAAGGACAGAAGAGTACTCTGATTCACATTAGGATAATGCCATCAGTAGGTGTGGCAAATAGTTCTTTCAGTGGTTGCATTCTGTATGTTTCTTGACAAGCTCTTTAGACTCACATTTTAACAAACCATGACAGAACCTGAATTAGTTTAGGAATGGGAGGAGTGAGGGTGTTGTTGAAAGGGCTGGATATTATTATTACTAAGTAGTAATTTGTATAGTGATGGTCAAAGTTGGTCTTATTCTAGTATTTTAAGTATCTTGCATTTATATTTTATTGTACTAGATGTTCTCCTATTATATGAAATGCTCAGATTTCAACTCCTGAGAGTGATCTGCTAAGGGTTACAAAACAATTGAAAAGCTGAAATTTGATCAGAGCAGCTGGTAAAACCAACTATCGTCGTCGTCGTGGCTAGGCTTCGCGANACCAACTATTCTGCTGTTATAAAGGGATGGATGAGCACTAGCTATCTCCCCAAAGCTTTCCCCCCAAAAAAGAGCTCTGGCACTGGAATGAGAGCAGCCCCTTAAAATAGTCATGGTCATACTCTACTGGCTACTAACACATTCCTGATAATTCAGATATGAAAATGTACAGCAAAAATGTGAACAAATGTGAATAAAGGTAGAGCATTTTCTTAGTCTGAAAATTTTCCTCTTGCTTAGATTCAGAACACTGCTCTAAAGATTGATAGTTTTATTCAGTTCCCCTCGAGAATGTTAAAAAAGAAAATGCCATACGTAATAAACATTTTACCATGGTCAAAGAGTACAAGTAAACTCTATAGTAAACATAAACTTATACCCTAGTGCTGGAAAGTTTGGAAAGATCATTAATAGATTGCTAAAATAAGTCTTCATTCAAAACATAAAAATTAATTTTAGAAATCTATTAATGATCTTTTGAATAAAGATTTTTTTTCCCTGTATTTGTGTGTAACCTGGCTTTAAATTGAAAAGAAATAGAGATTGTTACAAAAGACAATTTAGAGGTTCAGACTTGCATATTCCATTTAATATTCAATTCTAAACTTTCAAAGATATTGGTACCTCAGAGATAGTTATCTCTTCCTATTTCACCCTTTGCTCCTATGAAAAGTAATAAAAATGTAAATAAGTGTACAGTACTATCAACTTTTTCAGTTAGGTGCTTTGTAAGTCAAGATAATCAACACTAGATAGAATAACCAGTTGAAATCTTTGAATCTTTCTGTCTCCACAATATATGTAGTGCTCATGACTTTTTCTTCTGTAATACTGAAGAACATAAAGCAAAATGCATTCTTCTGCTCAACATCTATTTACTCTATAAACTTCAGCAATAATGTGTTTTCCTCTTTCATTCTACTTGTGTTGATTGAAAAGTTTTACATATTTACCAAGCTCACACTTTGCCTGAGTTCATGAATTATGCAATTAGCTATGAATGCAATTTCCTGCATTTTACAGTAGTAGCTTTAATTGTGTAATGCAATGCTATATACAGAGAGCTCATTCATAAACTACAGAACACGTTAGAACAATTTCTTACATGGGTGAGTATGCTTGGGCAAACAGCTCAGATGAATATGGTAATTTGTTTAATAAGCTATATTTCTAGGTAATTTTTATGCAGGAGCACTTCCACCAGGTTAAGTATGAGCAGGCAATCAATGATATTTTTGTATGTGCACTGAAAAGATTGTAGTAATTTCATTTTTTCTTCCTTATTAGATTTATAAATACATATGTATTATATTGTAGATATACATTAGATATGTAGATTTATAAATACACATGGACATGAAGAACATGTGGTAGAATATGACATCAGTAGCTGTTTAGCCCTTGTAATTCTACCGTGGATCATTTAATGTAGTTATCCTGAATAGTGTCCAGATTATTACACTGGCACCACTGTATGCTGTGTGTTTTAAGATATGAATTTAATCAGAAGGAAGACAAATAATTGTTTATTTTGTTATTGAACAGTTCTAATGCAGTAATACAATTAGAAATCATTAGTATTTTGCTTCCTATTACATTTAATTTGTAACAAATCTGTGATCCCTGAAAACGTAATAGATCTGAGTACATTGTTTACACCAAGAAAACAGTAAGGCTCATGCAGAATTCAAGAGAGAAAAGAGCTGGAGCACCATGCAACACTGTGGAAAATCTTACCTTTCACTGTTCTTTTTTTCATTTGCAGCCTTTAAAAGAAAATGTTCCTATGTTACTTTTGGTCAACCAGCTTTATTGACTTTTAGCTGGCTCAGAGTCAGTGCATAATTTCTGTCCTAAACTTCAAGAGTTTACCTCATTTTCGAAGTTGCTCTTGAGACCCTTATCTACAACAGGCCTCTCTGTAAGTCAAAGTGCTCATACACTCAGCTCTTAGGTTGTATTTTGACTGATCTAGCCAGTTTTTGTATGTTTTCTGTGATTTAGAATATTTCATTAGGTGTACTTAAAAGAAATTTAGAAACACATATACACTTGGAATGGTCCAATAGCTATTTCAGGAGTGCTCCTGAGATTGCCTGTAATATTGGGAACTGTCACAGAATCACAGAATCATCTGGGTTGGAAGGGACCTCTGGAGGTCATCTAGTCCAACCCCCCTGTATTGGGCAGGGACATCCCCGTCATCTCAAAGAATCTTGGTTTTAATTACCTGGTGTCAGTGCAGTCCAGGCTGCCATTCAGCTTTTGGAACCTTTTGGTCAGGGTTCAGAGGCCTAAATAGAGAATTTGGTGCCATTTAGGATGCTCAGGACAGACAAGAACTCTGCCAGGGCAGGCAGGCAAAGGAGTAGTGCAAACTGCACCTTTCCTAACAGAGCCTCAGATGACTTTGCTTATTTTTCTGGGGGTAACTGAATCCCTAACATCCTCTTTGTGAAATGCATAGTGTAAGAATTTGTGGCAAAGCAAGCAAAAGAGCAGCTGAAGGCACAAATGGGAAAGAGACTCTGTAAGGTGGTACTTAGCTAAAACCTAGCAACTGCAGATCCTCATTTGCATGTTGCCTGCAGTATGCTTCATCCACAGTGTAATGCCTGGCTTATTTAGAAAGCTGCTTCCAACTGACATTTTTTTTCCTTAGGCTGCAAACCTTGCTTTAATAGTACCCATTATGGTTTAGGTTATTTTGCCTTTGTAGCAGACAAATTGAGTTGCAAGCATAAAATCTGCATTGGAGAGAAATCAGCTTTTGTTTATTTTTTATGTAAAGTAGCTTCTGAAAATTCCCACCTTTTTTTTTAAAAAAAAAAACAACCATAACTTGCTTTAATAATGAAGTAACAGTTCCCAAGGAATTTTCTGATAATTATTGGTTTATTATTTAATGACCTGAGGCAAGACTGAGAGTAGAGAACATTCTTCTAAAGCATGGAGAAACTGTAGTAACAGTAAATCTCTCTGGTATTATTGCTGATATGAACCCTTTTCAAAAGTTTATGATGCAGATGTGCAGGCTTGAAAGCACTCTGTTTCACATTACAGTATTCAGATGTTTCAGAATTAACAGCCTTTTGTAAAGGCCTAATACTTTCCAGCCTGTATTTTAAACCAACTGCTGAACTATTTTATATTCTTTCTAACCCGAGACAGCTAATCTTCTATACGCTCGTTCTCTTTCCACCTGTTACAAGAAAGTGGGAGCATAGCAGTAACTAGATAGAAGCTTCAATCATTTTCTGGAAGTCTGTCTGTTTTGTCTTGGAAATCTGTACCAGTTCTAAGGCAATGATTGTTAAACAAAAATCTCATTGTTAGGAAGTTTATGCTGGTGTATCTCTTGGTGGATGCTATGTTTCCCGATCATGCATAATGAATTCATACTAGTGTGCTGCTTTCTGAGGCAAACTAAGTCAGTCATTAGCCAAGGGAAATCTGAACATAAATTAAGTGTTAAAGTGTATGCTCTTACCCCTACTTACAGCTTAAATAAGGCTTATGCTATATCTGGCTTTCTCTGGCCCATGTAGTCCATGAAGAGGATATTTCACAAAGTCTAATCAATTTGCACATTCTTCTCTAACCCAAAGCTCTCAGCCCACTGTGTCTGGTATCACACTACCGTGGTGTGTTGATAGCAGATATTGTCTCATTTGTATCTACCCTTATAGAGTTATAATCATAGAATCATTGAATCATAGAATCATAGAATGGTTTGGGTTGGAAGGGACCTCTGGAGGTCATCTAGTCCAACGCCCCTGCAGTGGGGACATCCCCGTCTAGATCAGGTTGCCCAGAGCCCTGTCAAGCCTCACCTTGAATACCCCCAGGGATGGGGCCTCAACCACCTCCCTGGGCAACCTGTTCCAGTATTCCACCACCCTCATGGCAAGGAACTTTTCCCTAATATCAAGTCTTAATCTACTCATCTCCAATTTAAAACCATTGACCTTTGTCCTTTCACTACTTGCTCAGAAAAGTAGACTCTGCTTTGATTAGCGCTTGCAAGGAGTATATATGAACATGAATTTGCATGTCAATACATATAAAAGGGGTGATGTAGCAGCTGCCTGTGCAGCTTTTGTGTTTCAATTCATGCTCACGTCTCATTTTAAGATGTTTGTTTTTTTTTCTCAACCTTAATAGTACTGCTAGGTCAGACTGAGCCCAGCTTGCATTAGAATTTTCATCTGGTTTTGACCCACAGCAAATATGAATTATTTTGGATTAAAGTACCTTCTTGTCCCTAAGATCTCTGGGATGTCTTTTAGAAGCAGGAATGCGTTTACTATAGTCAATAACTAAGAATTTATTCTGAGCTGAGGAATATGGTAATAAGGTTATATTTTACTGCAGACTTGAGTCTTCATTCAGTTGTTTGGATCCCTACACATAATTCCTATGTCCAGCTGGTTCATTTTAGTTTGTAACTTTTATGTATGCCTGACTGAGTGCACATTGATTTCTAAAATGTTCAGACTTCCAGACTACAAAATCTATAAATATTACCCTGCAGTGTGAAGATCATACCCATTTTTCTTGCTTGTCTTTGCAAATTCTCTCCTCTGTTCTTATTTAATGTGGTTTTTAGAAATGTATCAGAAGTTATTAGAAAAAAACAACACGGTTGAAACAAATTAATTGCTGAAGGCTGCAATGCTTTTAACACAGTAGATGACAACATAACCTGTAAGCATTGCTCACTAGATTGTGGTGTGACAGAACCTCCTAATATCTGCAAGTCTGTGCCTCATGAGTATTCAGTCAGCCTGGGGTTATTCCTAATTTAGATTTAGATGACAGATTACCAGGGGAAATAGGTAGTTGGAAGTGATTTCAGCATGGGGATGCACTTAAGCTAGAGTGTTTGTCTGGTTACCATCCCTCAGTATTATAATCAGACTCTTGTTAGTCTGAAGTTTTCCAATGATTATTAGACTCCCAACAAACTTCCAACAAAGTACAGCAGGGAACAAGACTCCATTTGATGATATGCAGCTGACTTTTATGATCATGTATGACAGCTGAGATACTGTTCTGGCAGAGATCCTGTTTGGTAAGTCATTAAAGTATTTTTTTAATAGTTGATTAACAGGATGTTGGTGTTTAATATTCTCCTTGTAGGAAAGAATGTACTGAATTAATTTTATGTGCGTTTTGTAGCAGTCATACTTACTACAAGTTGTTAAATACTAAAGATTATTTTTTCAGGAACACCATAAAGCATGTATTTTAACAAGCCACCCACATCTGCTGCAATGCAATGTTGACCAGCTATCAAGAGTGGTGAAACAAAACACTTACTAGGGAGCAAATATAATCAAAAGGAAGAGTCAAAGAAACAGCCAGACTTTTAACATAGGGAGAAAAATCAGTCATCTTAAAAAAAAAAAAAGGGATCAGTTGAGGAAATGGTGATGCCCTTAAATAGATTCTGGCCTCAAATATGTCGTAATTTTGATGTGTGTCTGTAAGCAGGCTACACTGATGCAGTGTGACAGAATAGAGCAAAACAAAGGATATGCAAGATCAATGAGAAGCACGAATGTGCCAGAGAACTGGATGTTCAAGAGTGGTGGCAGTGTTAAAACCTTGATAGCTGAGAAACCATTAGAAGGAAACACTGGCAGTTAGACCTGCGTGCTATTGGCAAATAATTCTGTCTGCACAAACAAACCAACCAGATATTAGGATAGAAGCAGTGCTAGAAAGATCTTCAGAAAATCCTTACTAAAGTCCTGCATTCTCAGGGTCAAGAGGCAAAAGTGATTTGAAATGGAAGAATTAAGAAATTGAGGGTTGTTAAAAGCAAGTCATTGAAAAGCAGAGCTACTCCTGTATTGTAGTCTGACCCATACTTCAATTCAATGCTAGGGATAGGTCAAGGCTCTAGAGTGCTAGAGGCTCAGCAAGATGTTAGTGAAGTGCTTTACAACAGGTAATGATGATATGAACATTGACTATGAGACAGCTTGGTAGCTTAAAAGCATGTAAATTGTTCATATCAAATAACACTCTGCACAGAAGTTAGGGACTTGCTTATGAAAGCCATAAAACTGTGAATCTGGTCAGCAAAGGTGCCCAACAGAAGTATGAGGAATGGTTGCTGTTAGGAAAAAAACCCAAACAAATGAACAGGTTAGAAAGTTTTTATTTGATTTTTCCAGTGATATTAATGGTTAAGGGAGTTTTGGTAGGAAGGCAAGGGTTTGGAAAGATTTAACAGCATGACAAATGGCTTGCAATTTGAATGACAGATGGAAAATCATGCCATTGCCCTTCTTTATGTATCATGTATAGCAGTCTTTGAAATGAGATGGAGAAGAGATTTGACCTTTAGGTTGCAGTGTCCTAAAGAAGACTATTCAACCCTGCATTCCAGCTCATTTTAATGGAAAAAGTGAATTATGGCCTTGATTGTATTAAAGTAATGGAATGGGATTTGTTAAAAAACAAAATGAAAACAAATTTCAAATTTTCACAAGTTGTCGGGAAACAGAATAACAATTTTGATTGCTTTTATTACTGCAGTCATATATAAGGAGTCAAAGCACCAGAACTTGCAGTTTGGGGCTGGAAAGAGTCTGTAGTGATTTGCCTCTGTATAACTAACTTTTTCTACAGTGCCTTTGATGTAAAGTGCAGCTGCTGAAATGGTTTGTTTCCTTTCTAAATCTAAAATCTCTGTACTGTGGGTATAGCCTTCTCTCAGAAAGAGGAATATCACTTATGATGTACAGAAAACGGGTGTCCCATCTGCTGCAGGGGTAAAAAGAGAAGTCAGCTGTGGAAGGAAGACTGGATTGCACAACTAGTTTCGCATCCAAGATGGTAAATCCTCTAAAATACTAGAAGCTGGTATAGAAATAAGTACTGCAGGTTCTGTATAAGTGGTCTGTGAAACAGACTGGTATTAGGTGCTTTAGTGCTGCAAGAGTTAACAGTGAAGAAATCACTTCTGAATAAAAATCCAACCTAATGAACTGCTAGGAACTGTATAGTACTAGGATGAAGGCAACAGTGCACAGTCACACCATTATCACTACACAGGCCTTTTAGTAAAAGGGTCAGTGAAGTGTTAGTAGAATAGCAGTGCTGCCATAGTTAAATGATACTGCTTTAGCCATGATTTCTCCATTAGATTAATTCTTAGAAATAGGCCATGCTTCAAATAATATAATTTCCTTAAGCTTATCATTTCAATATTTATGAGTCAATTTGAATCCCAAATCAAAGAAGAGGTTCAGCTGTGCAGCTGTAGAAAACAACTTATCTGATGCATAACTAATTGCATGTAGAGGTTCTGCTGATTTCCTTACCTCTCCTTCCCCCTCTCCTTCATTCCCTATGTATGCAAATTGGTAGCAAGTTTGCTAAAACATAAGCAAGCTTCATAAAAACTGCTAAATACCCACAAACCAGTTTCAATGTGATGAAACTTTGAGATCTGTAAAAATCCAAATCCTGTGAGAGACAAGTACTTTAAAGTTCTTTTCTGATTCCAAAAATGATGACTTTTGTTGAAGTTCTGCTGTAGGTTGTCTCAGGCCTTGCACTTTGATGTGTCCTTTTTCCCTTCTTAGCTCAAGAGAGACAACGTTTTTTGTTAGCTCCATTTCATTTGGCCTTTTTTGTGTTTTTTTTTTCTTTTTGATTTTGTTTTTGACTGTTGTATAGCTTTAGCTGGTCCCCTTACCTTGAAAGTATTGCACTGTTTCTTGTAGTGGTTTCTTCATCTCTCTATGTACATTTCTTAACATTTAAAAAATGTGCTTACATCCCTGTGCAAAACATAGATTCTGTTGTTGCTTCATAAATTTCTGTTAGAGATGCTGAAAAAATGGCAGCTGTAAATCTCTGAAGAATTTTTTATTTCAAAGAGTTTTGGATAAGAGCTCAGAGGAGAATAATGTAAAATTGGTAATACAGGTGAAAATACACAATAGCAAAAGAACACAGACACAGGAATAATGATCTTGATTTTGCATAGTTCTGTAGAAGCATGGTTTAATATAAATTGACTCAAATCAGTTTTATTATTGGCTATATGGTTTTAATGTTTAAGGTGCTGTACTTCTAGCACACTGTAAATTTGTGACTAGGTAATTAAAGAAGTTGATGATAGATTAATTATTTGACCATCTGGTAAATATGAACAAATTTTATTGCCCTTCTTTTATTGCCTTTTTTCTACCTTTCATTAACTTACGGTACATTACATTAACTTTCTAGCCTACTTATTCTTTACGTAATAACTTTATTGTTCAAGTAAATTTTTTAATTCAATTACTTTGAATATTAAGTTACAGATAATATGATTTTCCTCTCCCAGGTATTCTTACTAGTGATACTTAAGAGAAAAAAAGTCACTGAGGTGATCTTTCCTTGAGAAAAGTTTTGTTCCACCATGGGATTGAAAACAAGGAGAGGCTTTATGGAGATATTGTCACTGGCTCAGTGCCAATTATCTCCTCTTCCCTACTGAGAAAAATCAATTATTTAAGGGAATTTAAATGATAAATAAGTATATTTAGTATTTCTCTCTATAAAATTTGTATCGATAAAATTTCTGAGATATGTATGTTTGACTGTTAAGAATTCAAATGCACTTACATCAGTTCCAAACATATCTGGGAAGGTAGGAGTAAAGAAATAACAGGGGAAAAGGAAACATATATTGTACATTTCACTTTCTACCTCTTAGACACCTTGTATTTTGGAGGAAAATGATATTGACCTTGAGGGGGAAGAAGCCCGAAAGTTCATGGTCTTGTCACCATATATCCAGAGCTAGCAAATTAGTGCCACCAAAGCATAAATTCTTGAGAGCCATGCTAAGGAGTTATTAGGGGATATTCAAAATTTTATGTAGTGTAGACTTGGCTGTGGAAGAAAAATATTGTGATGGCCAAAGAAGCGCACATATCTGAACTTTGGTGCCTCTGGGACTCTTCTATGTCACTTTGCTGCGGCAAGTTGTTCACACTTTCTGCTGGAGTAATTTCAATTTGTGCTTGCAGGCTTATGCCACCTGGCAGATTGTTGATAGTTTTGTTTAATAACTTCACACTTTGTATTCAGGCCTGTTTTCTTTTACAAAAACAGACTTTCCAGGCTTGGAATTTTTTGTGTATTAGAGGACCTGCCCTGCTACCCATCTAACTGGCCTATTGCAAGTTCTGTTGTATTTTTGCTGTGAAAGTTAATTTTTTAGAGCTCGATAAAACTTATTCCTAAACTCTTACTGGTTATGTGAAAAAGATTCAGCTCCTTGATTTTTGCCTTATCTTTTCAATGAAACCACAAGCCCCTAAACGGTAAAATAACTCTCTTCAATTAATTCATCTAAGGTTAAATTCTTCTGCTCATTCCTTTGATCTTTGGCAACTTTTAAAGTAATAGAAGTATTTAAAATCTTAATAGCTAGTTAAATCTGGGGGGACATCTCCAGTAAGCTTGAGTTTCTGACAACATAATTATTTCCATGACACCGGACTCCAGTGCTGTAATACTTGAAATTTTAACAAGTAAGCTGGGTAGCCTCGGGGTAAATTTGTGTTTCAGCATTAGTAAGAAACTATTCTCATGACAGAAGAACCTCACGCCCACATGTGTTGTGATGAAAAACACCTAGGTTTTTACTGTTGTTTAACATTACTAACTTGTCTGTAGCTAACATTGAAACCCAAACCAGTCACATAGCAGGTTTGAGATTTGATAGAGTTCTATGAGATATGATCACAGGAATTTTCTTAGCAGAAGATAGATTTGTCCTGCCACAGATACCTGGATCTCTGGTGAATGTTGGCCAATACTATATGTTAATAATGTTGGCCAAAATACTGCAAACAATAATTCCTTTCCTAATATATCATCAAGCACTTAATTTTAGTTGTTTTTCAGATTATCTTCACGAAGACTCTTTTAAAAGAACATATATTTGAAAATCACATTTATCCCAGTTTTGTGGAAAAAATAGGATTTCAGTTTCTGTTTGTAATAATGAGATTATTTTCACATATATTGATTTAATAAAGGACAAATCCTTTTCTAAATGTTCACCATTTTAATAAACACTCATGACTTTACATAATTGCTTATTAATGGCAAGAGATGGCAATTCCTAGACTCTATGTGTATGGAGACCTATTTTCTTTGGAAAGAACATAAATATATGAAAATCCAGGCCTCTATTTTTAACAATACTGATTTGCAGATTGTATTCCTTTTGTTTTCTTATTTTTATGTACCATTCTGAGCTGACAGGTACATTTAGAAGGAATTTCTTTACTGAAAGGGTTGTCAGCCATTGGAACAGACTGCTCAGGGAAGTGGTTGAGTCACCATCCCTGGAGGTGTTTAATAGATGGGTAGATGTTGCACTGGTGGGCATCATTTAGCAAGTTGATACATCTAGGACAAAGGCTGGCCTTGATGATCTTCAAGGTCTCTTCCAGCTGTAACTGTTCTATGATTCTATGATTAATATTCTTGGTTTTTCTGTTCTAATATCATCTAACATTATAAAAGTAATTTTTCCGTTTGATGTTAACTAAGTACACAATGTAAACCAAAAATAGTTTTAGCTGTTAAGCTGAATCATAAATCAAATTATTCTGAAGTCTTGGAACATATTAAAGTAGTTCTTGAAAGCATGATTGCTTGAAAAGTCTGGCATCATTCATTGGATTTTAGCTCATTAGTGTGCAGAAACAAGAAAAGTATTAGACTGATTAAAACTTGGTTATGTCAAAATACCTATGTCTGTAATTCCCACATATTAGCAACTGAAGATTTCTGTTGCTCTTAGCAAATAAGGCTTCTATCCAGTCTTCATGTTTGTGATAATAAGGGCCTCACAACTTAATGCTGTGATACACAATGATGACTGATACACAATAATTTGTGCTGTGTTACTTTGGGAATTATTTTTCTGGGGGAAAAACAAAACAGGCAAACCAAAACCAAACCACACCTTCATGCTCTGTAAAATGAAAGAAAAGACAAATGCAATGTACTATTATGCCGTGTTGGTCTAAGAAATCATTGTTGTCTTAATTGAGAATTCAAACAGGTAGCTGTTCCCCATAATTGTGTTAACCTAGCAGGCACAGAAAGGATATCAATGCATTTCATGGGAAACAGGCATGATGTTTTGCACACTTGTTTTAATGAGTTGTGGCATATTTATCAGAGGCCCATTGAAGCAGCTAAATAAACTTGATATTATTGCATTAGAAAAAAAATAAAGGAAGAGAAGAGAGCTCTCCCTGTGAGTTTGGAATAGATCATCTATTTGATATGTTGTAATGACTAAATATAGTGATATCAAAAATATGAAATATGCTGAATTTTTTCTGCATCTGGACATGGATAGCTACAAAAAAAAAAAATGCTCTGGAAGTACTGCACAAAGCAATGAAGAAACCAGGAAGAGAAAGTGAACTGAAGATATTACAGTCATTGACTTTTATAAAATGTGGATCAATAACAGCTTCTATTTCTTGAGTTCTGTATTCTGTCTTTACATGATAATTGAGGCTGTTGTGATGCTGTTTATGCAGACAATATCTTTGGGGTTCTCTCTCTCTCTGTAGTTTGTGTTTATGCTTTTCATTGCTGCTGTTCAGTCTCTTAAATGGAGCTGATCTGTATCTAGTGGAAGTGTGTACAATATATGAGGAAATTCAGGCATTTTCAGGAGTATATACTTTTAAATGTTTCAGTCCATGCTTCTCTTATAATTTTCTGCAGCTTGTTTACATATTGCACTTCCTAAACCCAGGAGATTCTCTAGGTTTGCTTGAATATGAGACAGTTTGGAAGTCCTAGAAAGTAAGGAGGTTTTTAACAGATCTATACTTAGAATTTTATGCAGTATGCCCAGTGAGGACATTACCTGGAGCTCATTTATTTGTACTAAAACCAAGAAAGAAAACAAAAAAGGGTAAAAAGAATAAAATCTGCAGTGCTTTCCCAAACTATTCATAAAAGAAAAAAGTATGGCAACATCTCACCAGAATCAAACCTATATCTCAGATTTTTCTGTTGCTGGAAACTCCTTGAGGGGCTCATGCTAATAAATTATAGATGGACTGAGAGCAGTGTAGGAGCAGTAGATACTATGTTGAGAAACTATTTTCACTCAGTGTTGAGAGGCTGCCAGTGGGGTTCTGCCTTGTACTTGCCTGGAGGGGACTGTTTAGAATAGCTATGCACTTCCAGTAAATTGCTGTAATGCACAACTCTTCTCACTTTTTCATCAGATGTAATTATTAGATAGAAGCATGAAAAGGTGAGCAGAATTTTGTGTTACAGTATATTTATAGAAAGTATATGTCTGTGTAAAGACTGGAGGGTAGTTTTAGGGGAAAGAGAACAAACATACGGAAACAAAACACTTTAGAACTGAAAGGATAGGAAAGAGGAATAACTGGCTCTCAGCCTCCAGAGAGCTCTGCATCCTGCATGGGACATGCTGAGAAATTTAACTGGAGGAAGCTGAAAGAAGGATATTTGTGCAGACTTAGATTGGGAGAGAGAAGTATGGGGAGAGAGAGAGAAAGCAAGCAATCCTCCTCCAAAGAACAATTTGAAGCAGGAGGGTAATATGTATCCCTGCTGCTGTGTAACTTGGGGTATAAATTAATCACAGAATAAGTTATGTGCTTATTTTAATGTGGCATTTTTAAAATGAGAATTGATCTAAGAGTTTTTAAGTGAGTTAATACTAATGATTTTCCTGTTGGAAAATGTTTCCTTCCTTTCACCTACATATTCAATCACACATCTATAATGTAATACATATGATTTGATTATCTATATATTCACCATAATGTTAAGTCAATTTTAATATAAATAGATACAATTACAGATAGTAAACATTTGTCTATTGACAAAAGAATTTTATAAGAGTAAATATAATTATTAGTGTATTCCTTCATTAAACAGATGGTAAAAATAAAGTTAAAAAAAAAAGCCGTCGTGAAGTATTTAGAAAAGAGAAAATTTGTCATAAATGAGCACATATTTCTGGGGAAATGAGATTTAATGATTCATTGACAATGGACACTGAAAAAGCTTGTTGGGAGTCACACAGTCTGCGAGTCGTTCCCCACGGAAGTCCATGCAGATTCTAAACAGAACACTGTAGTCCACTTCTGCTTTTTTTTACTTTTTAGAGAGGTACCACACTATTTTGTTGTAAAGAGAAAGGTCTCATCTTAGAAGTGTTTATATGGTGAACTTGGCAGTGTTTGGTTAACCATTGGACTTGATGATCTTAAAGGGCTGTTCCAACATAAATAATATGAGTCTATACAGTCTAATTGATTCAGCACTGAAAGGAGGAACAGAAATGAAATTGCTTTTGTGTTTCTCACTGGGAAAGAAGTGGAAGTCATTTTTGATTTATCATGGTACAAAATCACTGTAAAAACCAATTAAGTCTTCAGATTTGAAAGTTTTAAAACTTAGAGCAACAACAGTTCGGGTCTATTGCTCTGTAGTTGTCTTTGTCAGACAGTATGACTTACATGTGAATGTTTGCCAACTTGTACATTTCTGCCAACATGACAATGACAGAAATCAAAAAACGCTGTCTGTATCTGATCAAAAAAAGGATGGCCATACTTTCCTAGTCCATAGGAGCCAGGCTGTTAATGTCAGACCAAGCCACATGTTTACCCAATGCCAGATGTGGTTGGAATCACCACTGACACATTAATTAAATTACCCACCATCTGTAGGTACTTAAAATCATAAGAACTACATGAGGTTTCTTATTCTGTAGCTACTGCATAAGCTATTTCACTACTGACTGTTCAGGTATTTTCCCTGTACATAGTTTAAAAACCAGAAGAATAATGCAGCCTACTCCACTAGGTTTATTTCTGGTATTCAAATTTCCTCCATGTATTTGATTGTGCAATTCTCCCCTAAAGTCCTACTGCTCATTGAATCTTATTCTAAGCAACTGCTAGCTGATTGTATACATTTAACATATGTGTATATGTATGACTCATTTATGTTTTCTTTCCCTTATAAGTTCTTCTTTCCCAATTAGCAAGCTCTTCTGTTTCATTACAGCTCTTAGAGACAAATCTACAGCTGTTTGATATGGAAGAGGAGAGTTACAGGTCTCTTCCCTCAGTTCTGTCCCCTGGGCTATTTCTGTCAGACATCTGAACAACAGCGCACATATATCTGAGGCATCAGGTAGGGAAAAAAAGAGTTTCCTACAGAGTTATGGAGTTACTTGAGGGAGGCTGATCCTGTGTCGTTTTGCCTACTTCAGCAAAATCATGCATTCTTTATTCAATGGCATTTAAATAATGTAGAATACATTCTCTCTTCCTGCAGTGGCCAGGAAAACCTCCATTTAACATCTATTGTTTAAACCATAAGTAAGAATCTGCACAGAAACAAGGATACTATATTAACAATTCTTTATTGGTTTCCACCTAATATATAAAATTGAGAAGGAAAGGGAAGCATGGTTACTGTCTTTTCCAATCCCTCCCTCCACCTTCAAGAGAGAGGTGAAAAAACACCTATTGTCTCTTTTGCTGACTGACCTTCTATCCTGAACACCACACCTTATGTATTTTTCTTTCCCCAATATAGTAAAGAATCAGGGAACATGCTATAAACATAATAGATGTGCCTTTAAATGATCTGAATCCTGCAAACACGGTGCTCTGTACTATTTTCAACCTCAGGCTTTCACTTTGCTTGGGGACCAGAGTGTCAGCATCACAGATAATGTCTGTGGAAAAGTAATTTTAACAAGTTTCCTTAGTAATTAGAATCTACGCAATTCCCTCAGCAACTGGGATCCTTGGGCCAGTAACGCATTTACAGATAGAAAAGTAGGGCATAACTGAAAAAGACTGTGAAAATTAATACAGTGCAGTAAAATGAAAACTCATGTGTACATCTTTTCCCCTTAACTTTGCTCACTTTGAAGTTGTCAAAGGAATTTATTGCTCCATCCTCTGATCTTGTCATTCTTTCCCTTTGAATTCCCTTTACTACACCAAATGCCATCCTTTCTTCTTGCCTTTCAGCTTCAGTCCTCCCAACATTCACTAAGTTGCTAGCTAAAAGCATTGTTCTTATTGTACTTGCCCACTAGATACTTTTATTCTTTCTCCTATACAGTCCGTTGTAGGTGGTGTACCATCTTGATAATAAAATAAAAAGGCATTTGCTTTCTTTCTGCAAAATTATTTTAAAATTCCTTTTAATTTTAATGTATCCAATAAGCAACTAATGAGTTGAAAGACAGTGAATAAGAACATTAACCTTTATATAAATAATAAAACAACAGGAAAACATATCTAAAAAGAAAGTTAAAAAGCTCTGTGCACTTCCATGCTAAAATCGTCTCATGTTTTGTTGCTTCATTTCCTTTTTGTTGGTAGAAGATAATCAAGATAGTGTTCACTTTGTTCACTGACACTTTTAAAAAGAAGAAATCCAACACTAAATACTCAGATTTAAACAGGCATATTGTCATGCATGTTTTGCAGGAAGTACCATTTACTTCCACGCCTTTCATGCATGTAACCCCATATGGCTTTGCCCATCACAGGTTATGTGATGACACATCTTTCCTTAATTCTTGATAATGCAAAAGCAGCCTGTGGAGTCACTGCTAGAAATTGCTGGCTGCTTCATGACTACCTACATCATAAAACAGACTTTCTTGTGACCTGTTTGAAAAACCAAATGGGCTGCTTTCTGACCAGGGAAGAAAAAAGACATCCTTCTTTTCTTGATTTGCCCTTTAGATCTTCTCTTTCATCCACAACAGGCAGAAAACTTAGAATCATAGAATCTAGAATCATTTGGGTTGGAAGGGACCTCTGCAGATCATCTAGTCCACCCCCCTTGCAGTGGGCAGGGACATCCCCAATTAGATTAGGTTGCCCAGAGCCTTGTCAAGCCTCACCTTGAATGCCTCCAGGAACAGGGCCTCAACCACCTCCCTGGGCAACCTGTTCCTGTATTCCACCACCCTCATGGTGAGGAACTTTTTCCTAATATCAAGTCTAAATCTACTCATCTCTAATTTAAAACAATTGCCCCTTGTCCTTTCACT
>VWZO01013229.1:130720-160572 GCA_013396975.1 Bucco capensis
CCTCTGGATGTTACCAGCCAGCCAGTTCCTTATCCACTGAACAGTCCACCCATCAAATCCATATCTCTCTAACTTGTTTTTCTTGAAACAGCCCACTATTGAGGACACAAAAGATATTCAAAGTGAATATCACTGGAAAAAACATAACTTCTTACATTTTTAACCACGGAAGTCTACCCTAGATCCACTGTGGTGAGATATGTCTGCTCTCTAGAAGGTTATTCCCTCTTCTTGTTAAAAATCATGGCCACATACTGAAGCACAATAATGACAAACACTTCAGGCAAAGCCATACGCAAAGCCTATTATTTCTAAGTTTCTATATTAATATTTGTAATTTTCACTTGTCCTCTCAGATTTTTTTAACAGAAAAGAAATACTTGAGAATACTGTCCTTAGTGATAATAGATAAATGATATTTTCTTGACATTTAAGAAGAATTAGTTAAGAAAAAATTACTTTGAGATTAATCCAATCATGGCAATGAATGATTGTTAATGATAAATATAATCTAGGAAATACATAGCACAATAAATCATTTAGATGTTATTGCTAAACAAGGTTTTTCTCTGTAAAATTGAAGCATTTTTATTTTAGAATTATAACATCTGTCTTGCAAAAGGAAGCCCGAATAGTAGAGAAAGAAAGGACAGTGCCAAATTACAAAGGAAAACTAAAAGTGGATATTCATGGGCTAGAAAAATACTGTTATAGTGGCTCTAATTTTTATTTTGTATCTTATGAATCCCAGAGTAATCTTTTAAGATATAATTCATTTTTCACAAATACAAGTTTTGTAACTGGTTTTAAATGGAGAAAAGCCTGCCAGATCCTCTCATAAAAATAATGGTTTGAGGGCACCCCAAAGAGGAGTGCAGGAGCTGGTAGGTATTACATAGAGGGCTAGTAATTATGAAGATCTGTGCTGCCTGTCTTGAAAAAGGACCCAGGATCTAGTTATTGGTGAGTGTTACCCTGGTGGATTCTTGGGCATATCTGGATATTTGGTAGTTGTTCCTTACTAGAAATGTCAGGCCAGCATCTTACTGCTCCAAAAGTCAGGGAACTGATCTGCTACAATCTGGCCTGCTAGCAAAGAGGTGAGTTGGCTTTTGAGTTTTCCTTATTTTTCTTATTCCATACTTGAGTAGAACAAGCAAATATCAGCTTCAGTCTTGTCATTTCACATCATGGTTCCTTCCTTGGAATCTTAAATAGGATTTAGCTGTTCTAGCCAGTCTCAGTAATAAAGATTTCCTAGAGATTATGAAACCATGCACTATGTTAAAAGGTGGTGAACTGCACTTTGTATTAGCTGGCTGGGGAAAATGGTGGGAAGTCAGCAGGACTGAGGTATAGACAGAAGCCCATGGAAGCCCTGGAAAGCTGCCGCAAAATATGGGCAGGTAATTTGGGTCCAATAGTGCTGAAGGCTGTGCCATTGACTAGACAGACACTGGATATGACACCTTGACTCTTCTGCATGAGGTGGCTTCCACAGGGAATTCAGGCAAGTTCCTCCTAGAGTTACTTGGCACTTGGGTAAGGATCACAGAATTTTGCATTAAACAATAACCATAACAAAGTTTTATAATATTCCTCACCTACACGCAAGAATGCCACAATTTTCTGACAGTAAAAGGATCTTTTCACTGAATCTTTTTTATTCCTCCTGTAGGATAGTTTCGGTTTAAAAAACCTTAATTTTCTGCTATATTAGTGAAAGTGCAGTCGTATTCTGGATTCTCCCCTGGGAGAATGTTTTCTCATGTGGGAACAGAACTCAAATGATCAGTGCTTTCTAGAACAACAATTCAACCCTTGGCTGAGCTCAAGGCTGAAGGCCCCTCCCTCCCAGGCTTGGGTAGCTGATGAATGGAACATTTCGTTTCTGCAGACATTTCCAAGACCGGCTTTGTAGCTAGCAGGGAAGTGAGGTATCTGAACACTCAGCTCTGTACAACAGCCTTACCAGAAGTGAAGACTGTAGTTACTTCATCTTTTTGCCAAGAAGGAAGTAATAATATGCTTATCTCAAAACCAGCCCATGAGTCAATATGCTTCACCTCGGTATTCCCGAGAAAATTTTCCGGAGATACGTGTTTGTTTTGCTATTGTACATTTCTCTGTCAGATAAAATTATTTCAGAAAAGAGCAGTTATTTTCTGACTATCCCTGCCTGATACACAACAGTTATTTTTCTGTTCTCTACTTTAAAAAGTGTTCTGTAAAAGATAATTACAAATATCTTGAAGTCCATATATTGTCATTTGAAAATGCAGTCGTTTTTTGTGGCACTCATTCCACTTACAAGACATAAAATATTAACAGTCTGAGCAGTTTCTAATTGCTTCCTTGGCTTTAAAATCATATTTTTAATTTCTGAGTAAGAGGAAGCAAACCAAGTGCAAAGGAGGTTGAAGTTTAGATGGAAAATAAAAAGGTCAAGCAAGCCATAAGAGGCTCCTAATATGATTATTCTGACATTTTCTGCCTTATAATCTATTATCCCATTCTACTGGGTGTTCATTCACCTCTTGCAACTTGAAAGTGTCCTTGAGATCTGTAACTATATCTAGATGCCAATCTGCCAATTCTGTGCTCTTTAAAGTGGAAAGTCTTAAACTCTGTTTTTCATTTATGCCAAGACCTGAGCTGCATAGGGAGTAAAAGTCGGGAAAAAAACAAAACTTTAAAGGATATGAAAGAATAGAATTGCCTTTGATTTGACACTAAAAATTAGGTCTTGATCTTTATGTGATCTGGCATCCATGGTAGGGGTATGGGCTGGGGTTCAGGGCAGAAGAATGAAAGTAAGCTTCTTATTCCCAAGAATATTATTTGGTGGAAAAAGAAAATACACATTGGGATTGATTTCAGCTTTCTGAAGAGCTCCATCATGAGTGAACAATAGTGGGAACTAAAGATCTGGGAGCAGAGAAAGGCACAAAATGACGTATGGTTGTGGGCTCGTGCAGCCTGGGTATGAGGAGTGGTTCCCCCAAACTGAGAAGGGACTATATAGACTTTAGTTGCTCTTGTTACCTCCCTGTCATTCCGCCTTTTGAAACAACTGCTTTCCTCATGCAGCCCAACTTAGCTGAAAAATTGAATGGTCCCATATAAAGCTCAGACTGCTTACAGACTCTCAGGCACCCAGCAATAGGACAAGGGGGCACAGGCTCAAGCTCTGCCGGGGGAAATTTAGGTTGGAGATCAGAAAAATGTTCTTNGACTTAGCTGAAAAATTGAATGGTCCCATACAGAGCTCAGACTGCTTACAGACAAACTAAAACTAAGGTTTATCAATCCAAATGCAGCCTGATTATATTATATTAAATTCTATTACAGTAACGGATCCTGTTTCTGGAGCCTGAACTGCATTAAAATTCAGAAGATACAATTTGGGACTGCTATAAAGGAAATAATCTGGAATACTTCTACAGAAGCTGCTTGCAGACTGAAATTTACAATACTATTCTGATTTTCTAACCATCAGAAAGGTCAATAATGACTTTGAAGTTACTAAAAAAAAAAAGCTTATCTTAGCTTTGTCAAGAATGTGCTTTAGTTGTTTTCATTCTTATAGGCTTATTATAAAAGTCTGCTTATTGTCATCTGATGTGCAAAAAAGCCAGTGTTTTTAATGAAGATATGCATTTATCAATATAGATTACTTGCACCCTGTTTAGAGTAAGAAGGTAAAAGCAGTTTCCAGAGGGACAAAAAGGACCCCAACCATGCCAGAACTCTACCAGAAGACACACAATATATGGAACATGAATACCTATTTTGTGGAGTTCTGAAAATGTGACTGCCTGCATTCATCCATTTTTTATCTCCTCCCTTCTACTGTACCTTCTGATCCATCTCTGCTTTACTCCTAAAATTACATTGCTCAAATAAGCCTTGAGAAAAATACCTGAACAGGATGAGCATAGTTTTATGTATGAAAATCTGTAGACTGTATATAATGGAGTACAAAAGCAGATATTAGGGAAAGAGTATTGAAATAAATCCAATAAATTTTGTTGTGATAGGTCACAAAAACTCTGCCAAATCAGCATGTTAGAGGATAAAAGGGGAAATAAAAGATGAAAAGAAAAGCAAAAAAATATAGCAGTGTTGTAATATGTATTGATTGAATGAAGTGAGTAAATTGACTTCTTTTTTCAGATTCACAGGAAAGACCTGAGAGAGCTGGGCCAGCACACAAACATACACAGGAGTTACAAGGTGGGAGAGTGGCCAGACTCTTTATTCTTGTGTATCTGTACACCAAAGAGATTTTTTTTAATCAGGGAACATGCAAATAACCTTGACTGTTGCTGTCATTTTCCGTTGACCTAGATATTTTCTGTTGTCTTTGATTCTTGCATCCTGCTGAGTTGTTTTACCCTTCCCAGGGCACTGCAATCAGTAAGTATTGGTTAAGCAGTTGATCATTTTGCAAATAACACTTATGACAAGACAGAATCCAACCTTCAAGTCTGCTAGGGTAGCAGGGAGCAATTCACTCAGAGTACTCAAAGGACTGATGCTGTGGCTATTTCTTCACACTTTACTACTCTGGTTGCCAAAGTCCTTATTCTCTGATTCACCTCACTGAACTGGTACAGTTATTTCCTGCTTTAATTAAGGCAGTTTTAAGTGGCTCTCTGTGGCCCTCTGTAGACCAGATATTCACTAGCTGCAAGTTGATATGACAGACCTGTCTTGATACGGATGGAGCTTTATCTTTATATCAGCTGAGGATCTGATGGCCTCAAGTCATACTGCTCCCGTAATTGTTTCTAAGACAAGAGAAACATTTACATAAGTAAAGGATGCAACATGCGTATTTTCAATTATAAGCCCCATGGTAGAGGTAACCTCCGTAATTTTATTGATGTTTTGTCTGAAAAGTATTATATACTTGCTCTTGTGCAGATTAAATACATATACGTGACCACATAAAATAATCTCATCTGTTGCTAGTAACATTTTTTTTTCCTCAAGTAAAACTGCAAACTTGTATAATCACAGTGGCTAATGAAAAAAAAAAAAAAGGAAAATTCAATTTCTGGAACTTTTTGTTAGCCAAAAGTAAGGGATAGTTTACATTCCTATGTCTAAATAAGACTTAAGATAATTTATAGGAACAAAGAATAACTGCAAGCTATTTTCAACTTATTTGTCATCCTATAGTATAAACATTTATTATTGTTTTATAAGAATTTCCAGGGTTTACTGTTACAAACTGACTGCAAGAAGCCTTTTTATTTTACTTCTAGTAGGTCTGGTGTGGCCATCAGTGTGCAAAAAAGGTAAAACTTGAGCTGAGCCAATTAGGAAGCCTTTGAGCTCAGTGAACAAGTGCCTGGGCCAGCATGCTGCAGGGTCCTGCCCCATAAATTAATAAAGGGAGAGGCAACCTAACAAGGGTGCTAGAGAGTCTGCTGGGAATTGAAGGGAATTGTACAACAGAATAGGGTGAACCAGGGGAATAATACCCTGACTGAAGAGAGGTTGGTCTCCACTTCTTGAGGTCTTGTTTTTGGATAAGCACAGTCAATGCCAGAACTCCATCACCAAAGGAGCCGGGGGAGGAGAAGGTCCATACTGGTAGATTTTGATGAGAGCCAGCTGACACTCCAAAGCTGTTTCACGCCAGTGAAACATAAGATTAAAACCAGAGAGGATATTGGTTTAAGAAAGAAAACATCACACTCCAGAGATCTTGGAGTATGCCATTTCACTTTTACAATCCATCACTCTCTTAAGACAGGCTATCTTGAAGCTGAGAGAAAAGGGTAGAAAAGTACAGTACAGTAATCAACACTTTATAGTAGCCTAAAACTTGTTGATTTTATTTTTAATTTCATTCCATTTCTTGAATTAGCTTTATGCACTTTTTTATGTCAGTGATATGTCACGGGCAGACTTCAACACAAGAAAGGGGTGAGTCCTCACAGAACAGTTCACTATATAGTCCATGGACCAAAATACAAAAATCTGAGCAATGCCATAAGATGCTGTCTTAAAAGGACATCTGTCCTTTAAAAGATCACAGGTTGGAAACATCTCCAGCATTTGCTGATGCTATAAGCAGGGGGCAGAAGCTTGAGCAGTTGCCTCCAATTTGTGTTACTTGCCTAGACAATTGTCCATCAACACAGCCCTACAATTATTTCTCTAAAACCAAACTCCTCTGAAATACAAATATTTTATGGCAGTGTAGCATCATTAATAATGACTGCCAATTATTGAGGGTATTTTGCTATTTAGTTTGAAAAAGAAAAAATGAACACTCATTCAATCTGGACCACAATTAGACATGGGCTGAATAATCACATCAATTAAAAGCAGCCAACCCATGATTGTCAGGAGAAATTATTATCTCTCTGTTTT
Organism: Bucco capensis; assembly: GCA_013396975.1. Classification (NCBI taxonomy): domain Eukaryota; kingdom Metazoa; phylum Chordata; class Aves; order Piciformes; family Bucconidae; genus Bucco; species Bucco capensis. The sequence continues at coordinate 137,111 of VWZO01013229.1, forward strand.
TCCCTGTCTCTGCTGCTGTGTTTGATTTTCTTACCAGTTCTGTCCTCTAAACACTATGAAAGAAAAGGTATAATCTTCCTGCTCTGGTGAGACCTCATCTGGAATACTGTGTCCAGTTCTGGAGCCCTCAATACAGAAAGGACANCATCAACCTTCAGTGTGAAAATCTAACTTAAAATCTTAACTTTCCATGCCCACTTTCAAACAGTTCAATTATCAAAATTAATGTATTTGTGAAGAAAAATTAAGGAGAGCTGATGAAAATAAAACAAACAAACAAAAAGTAGTATGTCCAAAAAAGTGGGCTGGTGTTGATCTGTTTTTGCTCAGTGTGGTATTGTTTATCTGTTTGTTTCTTTTCCCCGTTCAAGAGGTTTTCATCTATGGTAGAGCTAGTAAATTTGGAGCATAATGAGAGGCAAGAAAGTGAGAATTGAGAGAATAAGAAGGAAGAGGTTTGCAGAAATCTCTGATTCAGCACATTCACACCCTAAATTAAGATGTGAAAATTCACAGTAAAATTATTTTGACTCCTTTCACAAGCCTTCAAAAGAACTTGGAACTTTTAAATGTGTATATAATACTTAAGCTATATTAATATATCACAAGCAAAAAAACCAAAACCAAAACAACCTAAAAAAAAAAACCAAACACAAAAATACAATTCTCAGGTCAACATTTGGAAGCGCAAACATTATTTTCTTTGCTTCTTTATATTGATCCCATAGTTTTGTCTGTTTTTATTGAAGGTGTTAATGGAAAAAATCCATTGCACAGGCTCGAGGGTGCTATCTGCTATCCTCTTTTTATCAGCGCGCTTGGAAAAGGCGCTGATGAGGAGCGTGGGTGGAGCCCTCTCTGGATCTTCGTTCGCGAAGCCTAGCCACGACGATGAAATGTATACTGTAAATTAAAGCTATAATGATTGTGCAGTGCCAGCCTGAGGCTAAATCTTCTTTTATTATAGTTAGTGTTCAACAGATGATACTATGTACTTCATAACAGGCAAGCCTCTGCAACTGTTACTGCATTTCAATTGACAAACTCACTGGCAGTGTAAAGAAGTTGGTTCACAAGTGCGATTATTTTGAAAATTATTTAAATGGCAGGTTGCAGTATTTCTACATTATTTAACTGATAAATTTTCCCAAGTGTTTCTGGAATTGTAAGTCAGGAATATTTGATTGTTTTTTAATATGGAAATAGTTATTTAACATAGTTCACATTCCAATGTGATGCTTAAAGTTACTAGTGAAATCACATCCTTCCTACCACGCTATCTGGTGTGTAGTATAGAGAATGTACACTAACACATATCAAGCAGGAAACAATGTCAGAATGTTAACAGCAAACTTGTTGCTGTTGTTTTTTAAATTGCTTAGGGACATAGTTTACTGACATGTTAGTGATATGTATGGTTGGACTTGACGATCTTAGAGTTCTCTTCCAGCTTCAATGATTCATGACCAATATTTTCTTGCACCATTGCTTACAATAAAGATAGAAAGTGATGAGAACAGTGGAAAACCAATTCAGTTATGGAAGTTCGTGTACAGATTTAATATTAATCACCTATGACTAAACAGTCTTTCTGACAAAGCTGATTTGCAGTGCATGAGGAAGGCCAAGAAGGCAACACCTTGCTGGGAAACAAAAGTGTCTTGTATCAGAAATATTGCAAATATTGATCTTAATACTTTTTTAGTCAAATGTATAACACTCCGTTCCTATGTATACCAACCTGTAAGACTTACTGTTTCCTCAACAAAACATTTATCTATTTATGAGATTACCTTTTACGTAGTCTCAAACAGGGCAAGGCAATTGGCCTTTATGATCAAAGAGTTAAACTCACAGAAACCTCACAAAAGCCAAGATTTCATCTCACAAAGTTAGATAAAATGAATTCCAAAATGTCATAAACATGTGGATCTTTTTGACACAAGAGAGAGAAAAATCTCACATCTACGTTTTCAAAACTTGTATTCTGTTAGGCAAGAATGCCAGAGAAAAATCTGGAAGAAGAATTGAGGACAGGAAAAAAAGAAGTGAAAACAAAAAAACCACATCAACCTTGGCTGTGGCAAGGAATGTATTTTCATGAGTAATCCTAGGTTTGAGTTACTTTTTTTCTACCCGTTTCATAGTTAGTTCGAACCAGTCTTGTAAAATCTTTGAGAAAGTATCTACTCAACCAGATCTCAAAAAAAAAGGAATAAAGATGGCATTTTTAGAGACCAACACACATCCTGATCTTTTAGCACAACAGACCTCAACCTGTGCCCCTTAATTCAGGTGTAATTGAGGTGCAAGTCTTAGCGTTTTATACTTAAATTTAATGAGTACTTATTCACTAATTTATAGTTACAGTTGAGAACTTGCATTTTTGCTGTTCTGTAAATGCTAGTGTGCTATACAGAGCATGGAGGTGCTTGAGGATAGTCCAAAAACAGAGATTGGTTTAAGCCTCCTAAATAGAATCATAGAATCATAGAATGGTTAGGTTTGGAAGGGGCCTCTGGAGGTCATCTAGTCCAACCCCCCTACACTGGGCAGGGACATCCCCAACTAGATCAGNCCTGTGTCCCTTAATTCAGGTATAATTGAGGTGCAAGTCTTAGCGTTTTATACTTAAATTTAATGAGTACTTATTCACTAATTTATAGTTACAGTTGAGAATTTGGATATTTGCTGTTCTGTAAATGCTAGTGTGCTATACAGAGCATGGAGGTGCTTGAGGATAGTCCAAAAACAGAGATTGGTTTATGCCTCCTAAACAGCAAGGACTGTCCCTTAAATCTTAGTATCTCTAATGAATTTCCTAACCATTTCTTTTGTGTGGGGTTTTTTTTTTTTTTTTAATGTTATTATTTATTGGTTTGGTTTGGTTTGATTTTTTAATGAAAATTGCTCTTAGTTGAGGTACACAGCTTTCGAAAGTAGCAGATTACAAACTATTTTCTCATATTCCTCTTACAAATGAGGCATAGGAAACACCAACATCTCAGCATTTCTTAAATACCTGTTATACACCTTTGGAGACAACATACTACAGCACCTATAATTCCCTGTGCAGAGAAGTAGTTCTTTCATTTACACATAGTCTCTCCATGCCTGAAGGTATTTTCTTGCTCACTAAATAGGTTTGGAATGAGAAATAAATGAGAAACAAGGAGAAAACAAAATGTGTTTCTCTAGGTCCTATCAGTAGATTAAGAAGTCTGTTTGCTACAAATCAGTTGTAATAGTCTAAAGTACTTCTGTATCAAATCAGACTTGGGAGTCCGTTTGTTTGAAGATTTTTCTTTTCATGTATTTTGTTTAAAAGTGTATTTCAGTCTTGTATTAGCTTTAATTATGACAGAAAAATATTGGATCTGATAAACTGGGCAAAAAGAGGAGTGTTAATCTGTTAACTAAGCCCTGCAGAAAAGATACTCCCTTTAAGTGAGAAATTTTTATTACAGAGAAGCCAAAACGCATAGAGGTTTCTTTTGGAAATCCCAGCTTTTCAAAAGAAAACCAAATAAGCTACAGAGACGCTATCTGTGGGTAGAGGTGTCTTCCAGGAAGGGCAAGTCAGGTTGGATAGATCTGAAATTACTATGGCAATTATGTTTAAATAGAACACTTAGAAATAGAAAGAAAGGTTGATTTTTGGTAGAAAAAACTTTAAAAATACTACACCAGCACTGCTATGAATGTATCCAGAGTTAGGGATTTTTAAATTTATCTTCATGTTAGTGCTTTCCTGTGACCGTGGCTTTGCTGCTGGGAATATTAATGGGGTGAAAAAGACTTTAACTGTCTTTAAAAGATTCATCGGGACAAATCTTATCATCTCCAATATCAATTACTACATTCCCTATTGTCTACTGCATAATACATAAGTGCACCGAATGTAATTCCATTGATGTCTGGTGATTTCTTCATTTCTGTGAAGGAGATTTTATTTTTCACTTTAACAGCTTATGATTTGTATTAGTGAATAGATTATTTCTTAGCCCCCAGAGAGCCTTTATACACAACTCCGGCCTCTCTGACCACACACTTCTATCCTTATCTACTGCTACAGCAGCACATTAACATGCACAAACAATGGTTCATAGACATCAGTGTTGCGGCAGAAGTGCTTTTATGTGGTTTGGTTGAAAGTTTTCTCTGAGGGGTAATCATATTCCTAGCCATTAAGAAGAAAGAAAAAGAAATTAAATTCATTGCAGCTATATTGAGATACAAATGAAAAAAATTGAAGAGTGTGGCTATTCAATTTTAGTAGGTGTTTGTCTCCAATAATATGGAAATTCTGCTTCACTAAAGTCCATATCTTCCATAAATTGCTGGCTTATCCTATGGCAGAAGTACATTTCTCAAGATTTTTCTGGTTCCTGTTTAACCCGTTCTGTCACATGGGAATTTCTAAGGATATTAAGCCTCTTTTTGTTTTCTTTTGTTGATGAAGTAAAGGGCTGAATAACCACAATCTATGTACCTAACACTGAATAGAAGGTTAATGCTTAATCCGTTTTTAGACTAATCTGTAAATGTGAATCGGCTGTCACAATTCTGATGACATGGTGCTTGAAACTGGTCCCAGAAGATTTCATAACATGCAAGTTAGATGCTTCACTAACTATGCAGTAGTACGAAAGGACTTCAAAATGATAATAAACCATCACATCAGTTAGGGAGGTAAATTACTCGAAGAAAAATATTGAAGACAGACAACTGCCTCAAATTCTACCTTTTTCCAGAATTTCAACACCTGCTCTAGCATGTGGGAAATCTATATTCACTTTTCTTCTCCAAGATGGTCTGAATAGACATTCTCTTCCCAAGAGATTGCCTTGGATTTGCTTCTATTGGTGGCATAGAGGCGTGTGCCACCTGCACACCTCCCTTTCCATATTATATGCTGTCTCACCTGCACTCCAGGCATCCCTTCTGTGCACTGATCTTAGACAGCTGTAAGAGTTTCAGATACTCCCTCCATTCTCTCCAAGAGACCAGTTTTCCAGATTTAGGTATTGTAGGTGTTTGGTTTTTTCAATCCACATCTTTTCTTTGGAAACCTAGTTTAAAAGTTTGGAGCTCTGTCTGGTATTAAAGAAGAAAAAGTTATACAATTGTCATTCTAGCAAAAGAAGTACTAATACATTTATATTCAATCTTAAGAATGTGAAAGTAACGGAATTTCAGCAAGACTCAGTTAAAACATAAGCAGAGGCTGTGCAAGAGTACTTTTGATGGTGTGATTAAATTGAAAAAAAGAAAAGAAATGATGGTTCTATTTAGTAATACAGTTGGCCCACTTTGTGTCGTTCAATTATATTTGACAAATCATTTACACAATTTTTCCTGTATTCAGTCCATGCATAATGTCCACAGCTTGATTGTAAGCTTCTACTGGGAATCATTTTACACTTATATAGAATAAGAGTTTAGAAAAAAGTTCTGTTCCTGTAAAGTTTTACATCTACTTAGTAAAGATGCAAGTAATGTAAAGAATCAGGAAATGTAATTTTAAGGATGTATACTATAAAAAATGGAAGAGATGAATTCATTTATATGTTGAATGCTTCCCTTTCTAGCACAAATACTTTTTAATATTTTTTACTTTTAGAAATTCGTGCCTTACAACTGGTGGTAAAATTACAGTGGAATTTTTATTTATAAAATTTCATTTTTAGATTATTTCAGTCTATAGAAGGATACAGAAAGTTGTTTGGAAAAAAGTTCTGAGTCCAGTTTAGCATAGTTATGTCCTGTAGATGCACTTGTCAAATCCCAGTAAGATTTGTATTTTGAATTATAACTCACTTAAAGTTTTGACTCATAACTCATTTAGGTTAGATCTTTAGGGATTTTGTTAACTTCACATGCAAATAATTTGACAGATAGCTAATTAACATATTAAAAAAATTGTAAGGACTTGTATATGGACAATGAATATTTTTTTATATTGTCTTCCTTTTGTCATGTAAAAAATTAATGAATAACTAGATAGTTAAATGGAGTCTGAAAAGCATAGCTAGGATTGTCATTTTTAGATCATATTTCAGTACACTTTTTCTTTGTACAGAATTGAGAAAAAAATTGAAGAAATCACAAGAGATTTATCACTCCTTTTAAGAAAACATTATTTGGTTTCCTGTTACAAATTGATGAGCTTCGAGCCAAAATCGCTAAACACCATTCAGCAGTGTTTTGGTGACATGGTACTAGTTGTTCAACAAAAAGTATTTTTAGTAAGATTTTATCTGAAACAGATAGCGAACACAAAATACCTGAATGCAGATTGAAGGAGAACAACTGGAGGTCAATAGAAGCAGTAAGAAATATATTTAATAATCTTTGAAAGTTTTACTAGAATTAGGCGTTCTTTTAATTCATGGCTATTTTCACTTTTTCGTGTACTAGTTATATTTTAGTACAAATCTTATAGATGAAATATATTTAGTTCAGAAATTTTTAAAATGTACAAAAAGTCAAACATTTTAAGGGATCAACCAGACCTGTTCATTATTCTAGAAAAACAAGCTATTTCAAGGCAACAGTTACTGCTTAATTTTGAAAGCACTGCATTACCAAAGGTGTCATATCTTATGTTTTAAAGCATCATCCAACTAGATCAAATAGCCAATGAAATGCTAATTTAAAGGTCTACATCATCCAAAAACCTGGTTTATAGACGGATCTCAGTTTTGTTTGACAAGTGCTGATTTTTCTCTGGGCTCCCTTTTGGACTGAAGCAATTGGTTTCCTCTAGGGCAAAATCCAGGTTCTGATCTATCGATGGTTCAATAGAGATATTTTCCAATATTGGAGATGGATATGACAAACAGCCTGTGGCAAGGGCTCTTTCCCTTCTGACCTTCACAGATCTCCAAAGATAGTCCAACAGGACTTTGACTCACCTGTGCCCACAAAAAAAAACTTTTGTCACACCTGGGCATTGATTGAAGTAAATACTTGATTACATTACATACAACTACAATGCACAATTCTGTTCTGAATTAAATAGCAAAGAAAATGCAAAGAGAAAGAAAGAATTACAAATTCTGAGGGCTAGAGCTAAGGCAGGGATCATGTCATGGGAGGATGCATTTCTCAATGCAGATGTAGCCATAGGGATATACAGGTGTCAGGCAGGCTGGCATGGCTGAAGCCCATTTGCGTGTCTTACTATCACAGGTCCAAATTTGCTTTTGTTGATGAGAGGAAGAGGGAAGCTAAACAGTTGAAATTACCTTTGCATAGTTCTAATCCCAGTTTGTTCTATGCCTGGGAGATATAAATGTAATCCAAGCTTTGTCTAATGAAAAATCCTGTGGTCTGCCCTTTCTTTCTGTGGATTTAAATGTGTTATACAATTCAAACAGGTAGGAGAATAGGTGAAGCTCTCATCCTACGCGTTCACATATTTATTGTGACATATCCTACAGGCAGTATTCTCTTAAACTGGAAGAGTGGGAAGCCCAATGAGGAAATAGTCAGAGTGCCATCTAAAGGTGCCCAGATTGCAATCCAGCCACGAGAACTGCAACAACTAGAGCTCTAAGTCTGACATCTTCTGTTTCCATAAGTGCTACCAATGTAATCCTCTCATGGCTGCAGCAAGGCCTGTGGGGTTTTAATCTTTGCATAATTTTTCTGTATTAAGACTCATGATACTTATCAGATATATTGAAATGATAACTATTAAGAGCTTGTTAATAGCTCACTAGAGTGATGTTCTGTAAGAATTTAGCAGAATTACTCTTTATTACGATGATGAAAAATCCTTGATAATGCAATATATAATATAGTCAAAGCATTGTCTCTGAGTGGTGGGTGAAAAACAATGCCAATAACTAAAAATGAAAGATAGCTATCGGGAAACTTAACAAGTTGGATAATTTGCAGCTCCTTGTTAAGTAAAACCCTTGATTAATATTTCCCAGTTAGCTGCCAAGAACATTAATAAGGTTCATTAAGTTTCCTGGTTTGAGTTAAAACAGAACATATTCTGTTCAGTGATTTTACTTTTCAGCTAAGTCTCTTCTAAGTGCACTTTCTGAAATTAACAGCATATTTTCACAGACAGTGTCTGCTGCTAGAAATGTTAATGCTTGGTGTTTATAGCTACTACTAAGGATTTGTATGCCGAAGGACTTATACTTCCTTCTGTAGACACCAAGGTCACCACATCGGGGTTCTAAACTGACCAACAAAGAACTGCATTCCATATACATCATATCTGGTATAAAGCTGAGGGATTACAAGGATTAAGACTCTTTTTCAATGACCAGCAATCTAGGAGAACTCTGTCCATTCTGCCTTCATAGTAGTATGGAAAAACACTGAAGCACAAGCAGAAAGCAAGGCTGTAGAACCGAGCAGAACAACATAAACATGTTTACCTCAGAAGATACAAAGGACATGGTTGCTCTGTGGAAGCAACCTTTCTTTCTCTTCCCAGCCAGTCTGCTAATGGAGGAGTTGCCTTTGTCTCTAAATCACCCAGCCATTACGGCCTTGATGGCCCTTTCCTTATATGGTGGGTGAAGCTGGCTTGTTTTTGTTTTGGGTCAGGTAAACATCACACCTGTGTTGGGTTACCTTTCCCCGTCTTTCAAACTATATATTTTGTGAATATTCCATAATAAAGTTGCCTTTGCTGTTACACCATGAGATGCAGAGTCCATGCCTATTAATCTGACCTCCGACATGCCTTGGATCCTGTTTTGGTACCCAGCTCCTGAATCCCGTTCTGATTCTGACTCGAATGACACTAAAGCTGTCATGTTACAAATTTTATTTAACTGGCCCAAGCATAAGAGAGAGCTAAATATGAAGCCTGAATATTTTCATTTGATTTTTTCAAGTCTAACTAAATGAATGGAAAGCAAGCTTGCAATTAAGTTCAAAAGTTAAGTGAAAATTAAGGAAGTTAATAAATGATTTCATAATATTAAGAGCAAATTATGTTTGGATTTTTTTCTGGAAGCATGTAATTGTTCACAGCCTACAACAGCAATTCAACACACAACACCTATGCAAGGAAAACAAGCTTGCAGATTTGGGCTGAAGATAAGCCTCAGAGAACAGCGTGTGGCTTATGCTCATGAGGGATCTGTGCTGTAACTGACCACATGTTTCATGTGTTCAACTGAAATGTGTGTCTGATTATGAAAAGTTTTTGCTATATTTCAGGGCCAACGTTAAACAGAACAGCTGAACTGACTGCTGAAGGCAGTATGTCCTGCTGGCTTCAAATGGACTGCTCATAATCATAGCTGAGAGGTGGTTCAAGAAACTGCTGCTTCTGAATTGCTTGTTATGAACTCTTACCTGGTTGACCAAAGTAGCTGGAATTAGGACATGGTGAAATTCAAACGTGGATGGACATCATGGAAAAATCTGGGGGCTACAGCAAACTATCCCAGCTAGCATGACAAGCTTTCATGTACTGCTAAAAAAGTCATCCCAAGGCAAATATTTCCCCCTAGTAATGACAGCTATGAAGAGATGTGGTTTTCACAACAGTTATACACAAAGAGGTGAGCTGTGGAAATGGAACGGGGGAGGGAAGTTATAAAATCCAGATGTAAATATCATCTTTTGAGAGCATAGGAGTGATGCATTACATGAAAAACTCAGTTTTGATCAGGACAGGGTAATAGGAGAGACAATTTGACTTTTGAGTGACTCACACTGTCTATCTCTGAGGACATAATTAAGTTGTATAACAAAAATGAAAGTGTTGTTAAACACAGCTAGAGATCCAATTTGTGGATAATTGCCATTACTATGGAGGAAGTATGAGGTAGCATGGTTTGCTTCATAACAGAGCTTTTATGAGGTCGGTTTGGAGCAGAAATTTCTCCCAACCCTATTGGAACAAGCAACAAACATGTCTTTCCTATACGCGAAGACATAAAGTACTGGTAAACAGATCTGCAATTATTTGTACTAGGGCTGAATCTTGACTGAAGACCGTGTGCGCATTGCAGGATATTTCCAAGTTGAAGCATATAAATATTTCATGCTTCTAAATGCGACGTTTTGTGAGGCAGTCTGAAAGAGGCACTGCCTTGAAGCTGGTGAATCGTAGTGATAAAAGATTCACTTTCTATGTATCTAGGAGCTAAACCTGAACAATAATTATTTCAAAATCTTGAAAGTATTTGGTGTACAATTCTGCCAAGAGGAATATTGCAAAATTCAAAAAGTTAAAAAGAATATGTTTTCATTTCACTGGAAGGAAAGAATCACTGACATATTAAATACGACAAAATTCAATTAATACATATGGGAAGTAACTGAAATCTGGGTAGAGTATTATGAGAAAGTAACAAATGTGCAATGATTTGGACCATCTAGCTGGATGCTGGTCAAAAATTAACATGTTGAATTAGTCATTAAGTACTGATTTTGGATACTTTCATTTGTGGAGCTGAAATTGTATTTTTTAAGATATATATGTTAACAAGGACAAGTGCTGGATTTTGCACCTGAGACAGGGCAATCCTGGATGTACATACAGGTTGGGGGATGAGAGGCCAGAGAGCAGTCCTGCAAAGAGAGATCTGCTGGTTCTGGTTGACAGCAAGATGATAGCATCAGCAGTGTGCCCAGGCAGCAGAAAGGGCCAACTGTGTCCTGGGGTGCATCAGTCACTGCAATGTCAGCTGGTCAACAGTGGTGATAGTCCCACTCTATTCTGCTCTGGTGGGGCCTCACCTCAAGTATTATGTGCAGTTTTGAGCACCACACTATAAGAACAATATGAAGCTGTTGTCGAGTATCCAGAAGAGAGCCACAAAGATGGTGAAGGGTCTAATGTGGAAGCCATATGAAGAATGTCTAACATCACTTAGTTTGTTCAGCCTGGAGGAGGCAGAGAAGAGACCTGTTGCTGTCTATAACTTCCTCACAAGGGGAAGCAGAGGGGCAGGAGCTGATCTCTCTGGTGACCAGCGACAGGACACAGGGGAATGACACTGAGCTCTGCAAGGGTGGGTTTAGGTTGCACATTAGAGAAATATTCCTTACCTAGAGAGTGGTGGAACACTGCAACAGGCTCCCTAGGGAAGCAGTCACCATGCCAAACCTGACAAAATTCAGGAAGCATTTGGACAACACCCTCAGGGACATAGTGTAATTTTGGGGTCCTATGTATAGACAGGAGTTGGATTTGATGATTATTGTTAGTCCCTTCTAACTCAGGACATTCTATGATTGTGTTATTCTATAAATACATATATGAATACATAAAAGAGCTTAGGTCTAAAAAGTAAGTTTTATTAAGACATTATTTTGTTTAGTTAATATTTGACTTTAATTTAAAACTAAGTTCCAGTGTAAAAACATTTCCTGCAAAATTGCTATTGTATTTATAGCAGCTTTATTAAAAATAAGACCTTCAATGAAAAATAGATGGATAATTGAACAATACATTCTAGTTAGCTAAGTATGTTGAGCCATATTCTAACATTAGATTGTCTTCAATGTATTTAGAGAGTTTGATTCTACTACTGAGATGTTATGTGCTTTCTAAGTTTATTTTTGGCATGAAAACATACAGGCAGTTTCCTACTTAGCTTTTCAGTTTTGTATTCATTGGAACGGAGTTTTAAAAAATCTTTACAGAATAGTGAATCTTTTCCTAGGGTTTGAAAAAAGAAAGAACTCGGTGCTTTTCTGGGTTGTTACATTCTCTCATCTATCTCTATATTTCGTCTCAGTAGAGTTTTGAGGTTTTTTTAAAGCTTTCACGACTCTTGCTTTCTATCAACTTTCATGGACTATTGCACCTGCCATAACCCTTTTTGTGGTTCTTGGCAATATAGAATGAAAGAGCTGTAGCTGTATTACTTTACATATTTGTCAAAGAAATATTTTAAATTTAATAACACCAAAAGTGTTGAGATTATAAAAAACCATTCTATTTGCTTTCATTTAATAGCAGCTATTTTTGAACTCATTCACGTAGCTTTCAGGGATGGGGAAAATAAATATTTCCCTATTTATAAGCCCTTATGTAGAGTTGATTTTACCCTTAGATGTAGTGTTACAGCTTAGCGTGCTGTGTGGCGGGGTTGCTCCAGGTCAAGCTCTTGCCAGTTGACATGACAGATGTGAACATAAAAATATGAATAATGTTCAGTCAGAATACTTGCAAGGTGAAGAGCTGCTTAGTATTAGCCATTCTGAACTGATAATTTTTAGTCCTTTTATTTGTCAAGTGATCCAACTGTACTTTATATAAGCATTATGACTTGTAAGAACTAGTGAGAACTCATCATTAAATAGTTGCTTATTTGTGACTTGGAACATAGCACAAAGGTATAAGTATCTAGTTAAAAGACAGTCATATGCCATGGCACCAAAGACTACCAGAACTCCACCTGATTTCTGTGTCTGCTGGTCACCATGTGTTTATCAGTAATATTGAGCTTTGTAACTTTCCACAGTTTTATGCTTCCACCAGAGAGAAGTATTTAAATCTCTCTCTCAAGAGATGAGTAATATGAGTTTGAACTTCATCATCGGGAAAACATGACTAGATGGTGTTCCATGTGCTGTATGAAAACTCTTAACAGATAAAGATAGGCAAGCAACATTCCTCAGAGGCTTCTGACTTTTGTGCATAAACTATATACCCTGCTACTTAGCACTTGAGACCAGTGCCCAGACCTAAGTGTCTTGCCGTGTGGCAATCTGAAGTGGCAGAAATTGTTTTACCATCAGAAGTTTAATGAGTGAAGGTTTTGAGAATCCATTTTGAATTTGGATGGCCAAGCTCCATGTCGAATGGTACTTGAAAACCACTTAAGACAGAAAGGGGGAAATACCCCCAAACTATCCAGATTTATGGATTCTGGAAGTACTGATGTGCATGAGTAATTGCATTCATTGTGTTTAGAGAACAACAGAATTATGCTTATGTACAGATTCTTCATGGCTATGACTTGTTGTATTCTCATGATTTTAAGTAGTCTTTAGATGAAGGCCTGACTTGGAAAAAGGAAAAAGGAAAAATAATGCACATTTTCACCCAACAGCTAATACATCCCTGGCTCCAAAATTCTGTTTTAGGTCAGATGCCATAATTCAGGTAGTTCACGTGACAGCTACTTTTATCACAAATCTGATTTTTTTTTTCCCTTAAAATGCTATATTCTATTACATTCCAGACTACAAAATCTTCTAAATCAACTGTGTAGCATCCTTCTACTTTCTTTATTCAGTTATCCCATTACTGCATTTTGGCACTCAAGAAAAAAGGATTGGCATCTGTTGTGTAATACTGGCTCTTTTATTCTGCCAAGTGTCATAAAATCAAATCACTAATAGCTCTGGGTTTAGGAGTTTATTCTTCCATGGTGATATTGCTATCACTGTGACAATGTTGTAAGACCACCCACAGTAAACATTTACAGTAAAGAAGCCAATATTTTTTTATATATATAGGTAAGAGAATTCATATATTTCTTTGCCAACAGGTTACTGTAGTTGATGAGCTTCTCAAATTTCCATTTTTTGGGCCAATTTCATTTTTATTTCAATTTCATCAGTGTGTTCTTTTTTTTTATGAAACCTGAGAAAAATATTCTTTATTACATATTCATTATAAGTCTGTTTCTCAGATAAGGTATCTTTAGGTATCTTTTTATGTACATCCTACATTACATCCTGTATTTTTACCTGGAATAAATTCAGGTGCCTAATAGAAATTCTGTATCTCTTTCTTCCTTTTTCCTTTTTTTTTTTTTTTTTGCTTTCATATATGATGATATTTAGCAGCCAGAATTATGTGCTGTGCACATTGGCATACTTTGAATTAACAAAGCAGGAATAAAATTTCTTCATCTTCTCTGGCAGGGAAGTTTTTGCAAGCTTTTTTTCTGTTCTGCTGGTATATATCTCTCTGGTCAGCTGTTCTGTGGGAAGGTAGTTTAAGCTGTTATGCCAGATGTGATATCAGTAAATTATGACATAGCAGTGAACATGCATATATGTATGTTTTCTTCCAGACAATTTTCTCCCACAGAAAAAGGCGGCACTTATATAATCTTAAAGTTCTGCCTTACTGATGCAGGAAAGCTTTGTGGGAAAGGGAGAATGCAATGTTTCTCTTAAATAGCAAAAATGTAGCTTTTCAGTTCTTTGTGTTTCAAAAAAATATCACTTTGTAATGTTAAAAAAAATATACTGCTTCTTAAATAAGTATGGAGGTTTTTCTGTCAGGAAAAAGTCAAGAAAATAATTGTGAGTGAAAGATCCTTCAGCACAGATATATAAAATTTTTTATCTATATCCATTGTTAGCTTTTCCATAAATGGTCTCTAAATGTTGCATCCTCTTTTTCCTGATGTAAAACCTTATCTTGGGCTTATCATATTCCCACTAGCTGACATTTTGCAAAGGCATCCCCTGGAGCTAAACACATCTCTGAAAATCATGAAACCTTTGCCAGTTGTTTTTGTTGTTGTTTTTTTCCAGCCAGTTCTGAAGGCAAAACTGTAAAATGAAATCTCTCTACATAGTTTAGCTAATTTTAAATTAGGAATGTGATTCTTTTCTTAATCTCATATGGACTTAAAAATACCTCTCCATTGTGGATGCCAGTTGTTAAATGGAAACACATGTTCCAATGTCAAACAAACTTCCTGTAATAAGTCACATTCAGACTTTCTGAAACAAAAGTTTTCATTTGACTTTCATTATAATCAATTTTTACTATCTGCTTCTTTGTGTACAGTTTTTAATATTCTTTTTTATTTTAATGTGTTAAACTGCTTTGCATTTTTAATTTCCATTCTTACTGCTATGCTTAGGCAATAATTGTAATTTTAATCAAACAATTAAAATCTTAATTCTAACTAAAAGATCATAAATTAATTTCCCTGTCTTTACAGGAGATGTGGTAAAGGGGAAGGTTTAGTTTGTATTACATACAGCTCTGACTTGACACTAGGCCATTGACACTATCCCACTGAGACACCCATGTCGTGGTTGAGTGTGTCTTGTGTCCTGTCTGTGAGAGCCTATGGAAAAGACAGAGAGCGTGACAGTGCTACTGGAGCCAGAAGCCATATGCCTGATGCATTGCATGTCATTTATTTCAGAAGAGCTGTGAAAATGTGTTGAACACCACAGACAGTAGTCATTTGCACAAGATCTTTGCACAGAATTTGCAACACCAAGCTTTTCTGACAGTGGACAACTACAACGCTTCTGCCATACCATAGCAAATCAAAGAATAAGAGCTTATTAATGTGAGGATATCTTCATATTTTCAGGAGGGTTGTGACTTTCTGACTCTCAGTATTAACAGAATCATATTTGACTGAAGAATTATAATACAGAGAGACAATATCGTTTCTAGTTAAAGAAAGGTACAGTGATTGCAACAAAAACATGCCATTCTCCTGGATTTTAGGTTATAAAATATGTTTTCTATACCAGAAACCTTGTGCTTCATTAATATAGACAATACTGATTTTATAAAGCCAACCAGCTGAAAGAATATTGAAGAAAATGTATGTATTTATTTAAAGGTTTATGGAGTTATGTTCTGTCTCCACATTCATAGTAGTTTGGTGGTGTCTTCTGCCAGGCTTGACTAGAAGTGACTGGCAGTCACATGGCGTGGTCTCTTGTCCCCTGCAACTGAAGAACAGAACGAAGTCTTTCTGCCTTCCTTCATATCAGCAAAAATGCACTGGCAAAAGTGCTAAAGGAACAGCTCCCTATACTTATGCCCCACCCTTTCCCTCCCCTTCATGGAGTTTTAAGCTGGTTGGCAAGCAATTCTCATTCCTCTTATTTCTGGGCTGGAAGTATATCTAAATCTGTGAATCAAATTTCTGATCTCAACCTCTAGAACTATTTGTCTTACCAGAGCAGGTCCAGCTGCCTTTTTTTCCCCCATAAGAATCCGTAAAGCCTATTACATAGATACATTAAAGCAGCAAGATTTTTAGTATGGTCATCATAACTTTGTTCACCTCTTGCTTAGAAAATAACTGAAATACCAAAAGGCACAAAGCCTCAGGAAAAGCTTTTAACAGCTGTGTAGAAATAAGGAAGGGTACCTGTGAAACGACATTTAAGATTTGGTTGAACATCAGCACCAAGAATTGGTGATAGGCCCTTTTGAGAAGAGAAGTAATATTTCCTGTCTTCATATCCAACATCTTGGGCCTTTTCAAAATTGTACCACTTAGCCCAGAGCAAACCTGAATTGAAATGAGAGTGCTTTCCATAGAAGCAGCTTTGGGGGGGGGTTAGTTTGAGATATGCTGCTTCACGAAATACACTCAATATTTCAAGATCATCACTATGTTTAAGTAAAGCCATTCTCATAACAGGAGAAATATTCTTCTTTTATATCTCCTTGTGTTGTCTTTTTTCAGCCTTAAATATCAGGGAGACTATTCATGGCACTGGAGTATAGTTCTAATCACCGTGTGCCATTCTTAAGTGGGTTTTCTGTGCTGTAACATTTAAAGTAAAAAGTACTTATTGTTCCTTATAATCCAGCCATAAAGCCACAAACATTAGTATTTACTATTTCCACTATTTTCATGCACTAGCATTGATCGTCCTCATGATATTCATATAAGTAAGAGCTAATTCACATAGAAGTCTGTATCTGGTGAAAGCTTAGGGAGTTTTCTGTGTGTGGTTTTTTTGTTGGTTTTGTTTCCATTTACTTGATACCTTTCATCTCTACGCTTTCAAAAGACAATTAGATATTATCTGGGCAGACTGGCCTTGCACTGAAAATCAAGGTAGATATTCTTACTTGGGAAATTCAACACTAATAAAGTTAGTACTTTTCTATTGCTTTTAACAAAGCCAGGAATCTGTAAGCCTGTGTTAATTTGTAGTAGTAGTTGTTATTGCTGTCTGCTTTCCATGCCTCTGCCACAACTATGCTTTCAGAAAAAGATTATTTTATATTTCTGTGCATGTAAATGAAATGAGATCTTCAATACTTTAAGCATCTTAGTGATAATATTACTATTACTATTATTAAAGCAGCCTTTTCATAAATAAGTTTGGTCTTCTCTAATAAGAAATCTCTGTTTTTAGTCAGAAGTCTGCATATGAGGGAGGAGAAAAGAGTTACTCCTGATACCTCTACTCTCACTAGTATGATATTTGACTATGTGGAGGCCTTTAGGATTTATCTTCTCTAACGGAGGTCTTTTCTATTTCCCAATAGCTTTGACTCTTTGGTCTTATGGCTATTCCTCAGTAAAACTCCAGTCCTTTTATCTCTGTAATTTGTTGGCAAGCACATTCCTTTTTCTTTCCTTTTGTCAGCCTAGCTCCTTGCGTCTTTTCCATCATGCTCTCCCATGAGCTTTCCTAAATCTCTATGATGATGCCAAGCACTTTTTCTCTTTTAAGTGTATTTCTTCCTTGCACGCCTATTGATAACATTGACTTTCTTTACCTACCAGCATTTGGAAAGCTGTCATGATCACATACTCTGAGAAATATGTTATGATGTGCTATCACGCAGCTGCTTCTTCTTTTCCAGTCTTCATGATCCTGAGGGAGCCTCCTTTTGCTTTCAGAAACACATAATATTATGCATTTCCTCTGGAGAAATTAACCTTAACCTGGGATGGCATGCTGAAAAAGCCCAATGTCACTCTGCATAAAATTATATGAGAAACAGTAGAACAATGTTAGCGTGGCTAGTAGGTCTGCCCTGGGAAAGCAGCCTTGGAAATGTTTCTGGCATAAGGCATAAGAGGTACTGAATAATGTCATATAAAATGTTAGAGCAATAGCTGCTGATTTTTGTTACTACTTTTCTGCCTTGTCGCAAGACCAAAACAACAGGACCTTTTCCCTCCAGTATGATTCCCCTTCAGCTGAAATGATTAATAAAACTTATAGAGTTCAGTGAAGGAACACTTCACGCTTTTTTCTTTTCCCCCCTTTTTTTTTGTGGGTTTTTTTTTTGTTGTTGTTTTGTTTATTACTTTGTCTAGAGATAAAGACTAGAAACCATGTAAGTTTTTCAGAACAAGATTAGCTTTAACTAACACACTTAATTGGAGGTTTATAGACCAAATAATGACTTGTACAAGTGTGTTAAGAGCAATAAATGCATCATCTTCATTTTGCTTCTTCTGCATTTTGACTCATATTTATAATAGAATTAGCTATCAAAAAAGATATATATGAGCAATTTTAGGAAGCAGTAAAGACTTTTTTCTTTAAAACATCTGATAGAGAGCTAAAAGTTGACATTTCAATGTTATAATTTGAGATACAGAATTTTTGTGATTTCATTTTGGTTTTCTTCTTTTCAAACAAATACAAAGGAATCCCAGTCACAGAGCCCTTACTCCCTGGACATTCAGACAGAAAACTGCCACATGCATTGGCAAGCATCCAATTTATAAACACGGGAATCAGCTACACATTCAGCCCAACAAGAGACATCCCAAGTAGCCAGCTAGCCTGCCAGTGAGTGGATCATCCCACAGCGGATGAACTGTCAGCTGAATCATGCTTACACACTGAAGTCACCTAAGGTGAGATGCACAGGGTATCTCCCAGTGCTACCCATAAACACCATGTACACTGAAATCTAAGATGAAGCAGTGTAACAGTAAGAGTGGGCTGGTTTATATAATTCAGGGAAAGCCTTCTATGGTTTTAGGTTTTTTGTGGTTTTTTGCCTAGTGCTTTTCTAGATTTTTCTAGTTGCAGTTTGTAATATTTCTTATTGCAGAGCCTATCAGATTCTGACAAAGCCTCTGTCAAGCTCAGTGTAGTTCATGTGGCAGTAAACAGAATTCCTGGGTTTGATCCATTGACTGATGGGATCTGATAGTTAACAGCCTAAATAAAGGGAAAAGCCTGCCTTAAGGAGGAAAAAACCAAGAAAACCAAACTTTAAAGAACTAGCATTTGGGGATCTTGTCCTGGGTGAGGATGGAGCTTCACTTTTCCTGCAGCGAAGTGGCAGTCTCTAGGATGGCAAAGCTTGACTGGGGTTTATGACTGGCCAGAGGACTTGTTGCTGAGGGAAATCTATGATTATAGTTGATGGATGGTTAATTTTTCCTGCTGCTCAAATAGGGAAAAGCCTGACCTAAGCAAAATGTTTCTCAGCCATGTCATCCATCATGAGGAGTGTGCTAATAAAGAGAGTTTTCAGGATTTTCTACTTTACTTTGGGACTAGGTACATAAAATGGAAGAAAGTATCAAGTACTGAGGCAGCAAGAACAGAAATGAAAGGGAGCAGAAGGGTCAGAAGATGCTGGCATGTACAACATGCTGAAGGTGCACTATCCTTCAGTGACATCTAAGAGAAATTATTCATGCATTAAGTGTCAACTGATAGACCTCATAGACAAAGGAGCCTGAAGATTATGGATACTGATTGTGTGCATGGGATCAAGTAAAACACTAAAAATATTGCCCAAGTAATTCAGGACAGGCAGATATTCTTTGAAAAATTGGAGCAGATCTTATTATGGCAGAAAAAAAAATCTGTCTAACCAGAGCCAAGGCAGAAAGAAATTTGTTTCCCCACAGCCAAGGCAAAAGGTTTGCTAGTGATAAATACAATAGATAAATGAGCTTACCATCTGAGGGATGTGGAAGGTAAGTACAGAAACAGACTCACAGGGAAGCTGAGAAGCGCAGGTGATCCTGTGGGAAAGAGAAAAGAGGCAAAAAGACAAAAATCTGGAAAGAAATGAAGTTGATAAATACAGAGAAAAATTTGTCTACTCCTTCAGTCCATGTGGGCTTAGACTAGCTAAGGCTCTTTATAGTATCTTTCTGCAGCTGTCTTCTTGAATGGTAGCAGCTGATAACAGGGATTGGATATAACTTCTCCCATTTTCTCATCCTTTCCTTTATAGAAGTATAGTCTCCATTAAAGCTCATGAGAAAGAAATGTGCTACAGGTGCGTAGGAATTCCGTCTAGATTTAGACCTATGCCACAGGCAGGCATTAAGAAAAAAATCCAGGATTGCTAGTAAATCAGATGTAGGAAATTAATTGCCAGGAAAAGGCAGAACAGGGGAATAAGGACTGAAAATTCTATTTATGGGAGATGGAATACAATATATTTATGTGCTATTTCAGGTGCTGTAGGAATAGTCAGCAAAATCAGGCTAAGAAAAATGCTCATAAATCACAGAAAGTGGCAGAGAAGCACCTGGGGGTGCTGGTTGATAGTTGACTGAACATGAGCCAACATCATCTTGGCCTGTATCAAAAGTAGTGTGACCAGTAGGACCAGAGAAGTGATCATCCCCCTGTACTCATTGCTGGTGAGGCCACATCTAGAATACTGTGTTCAGTTTTGGGTCCCTCAGTACAAGAAGGATATAGAGGTATTAGAGCATGTCCAGAGAAGGGCAATGAGGCTAGTGAGGGGTCTAGAGCACAAGTCTTATGAGAAGCAGCTGAGGGAACTGTGGTTGTTTAGTCTGGAGAAGAGGAGGCTCAGAGGTGACCTTATCACTCTCTACAACTACCTGAAAGGAGGTTGTAGCGAGATAGCAGTATGTCTCTTCTCCAGGGTTAACAGTGAAAGCATGAGAGGAAATGGCCTCAAGTAACACCAGGGGAGGTTTAGATTAGATTTAAAGAGGAATTTCTTTACTGAAAGGGTTGTTGAGTCTTGGAATAGGCTGCCCAGGACAGTGGTGTAGTCACTGTCCCTGGAGGTGTTTAATATTTAGATGCTCTACGTAGGGACATGGTTTGTCGCTATGTTAGTGATAGGTATGGTTGGACTTGATGATCTTAGAGGTGCCTTCCAACCTTAATGATTCTGTGAAAAAAAGAAAAAAATTACAAATCATAATGTTTTGTGGACTATCTAAGTACTGGGATAAACATGTGGAATGTGAGATTTGGACTGCATGTGGATCATAGAATATTTATGGTTGGGAAAGACCTCTAAGATTGTTAAATGCAAACGTCGACCCAACATCACTATTCCCATTAAACCATGTCACAAAATGCCACATTTACATGGTTTTCGAATGCCTCTAGGGATGATGACTCCACCATTTCCCTGGGCAGCCTCTTCCAATGCTTAACTACTCTTTCAGTGAAGAAATTTTTTTCTAATATCCAACCTGAACCTCCTCTGGTGCAGGATAAGGTAAAATTTCCTTTTGTCCTATCAGTTGTTACCTGGGAAAAGAGGCTGACCCCCACCTCGCTATAACCTCCATTCAGGTAATTTAAGAGACTGATAAGGTTTCTCCTCAGACTCCTCTTCTGCAGGCTAAACAACCCAGTCCCCTAAGCCATTCAGTGCCACTCAGTGCATAGGGAAGGTTAGGTTCTTTTGCTGCTTTTTAAGGTGGAGGAATGATTTCAAGACTGCAATGAGGTTTTCTTAAAACTGCACCAATTCAGTGAGGCAAGACTGACCTTTCCTTTTGAAACTGAAATTGAAGGGAAATAGGCAAATTTCCTTGGCTCTGTAGTGAAATATTTATTGCTGTAAGTTGCTTTGTTTCATTTGCCCTTTTATAAACATTTTAACCCCATACTATTCTCCAAAAAGTTCCACTGTTTATTCTTGAGATGGTCCTGAGAGAGGAGTTGGTAGTGACCCTGTTCCTCTTTCGAAGCTGTGTCATTGCGAAGAAATAAATGGTAAGATTTATTAGGGCAGAAACAGAGTACGAATCAGTATGATTCTATAGCCAAACAGCTAAAAGTGGGACTCATATTCCCATCTATTTCAACTTTTGCAGCTTGTCCAATGATTCTTGTTTTCATCTGAGCTTGTTTCTCACACTGAAAGACATACTTAAATGATTTTATATTCAAGAAAGTTGAAATTTTAAACTAGTGAATAGTACCATAATTCTGTTTCTTCACAGTTGTAGCCGATGGTGTAAATCTGTGCTACAAACTTGGCTGATCTGTTGTACATGAGACAGATGGACTTTGCTGGCTTTGGATTCAGCTGTGGCTTTGCCCCAAGCAAAGAACTGCTGTTTTTCTGCCCCAGACAAAGACTGCAGAATGAAAGATTAAGAATTTACAATCTGCCTTCCTTGCTGTGCCCCAATTTAAAGAAAGTACGCATCACCAAGCCAATATCTCTCTAGCTGTTTTCACTCCTTACATACAAGTTAGAGCTAAGGAGTCACTTATGTCACTGCTTTCCTCCTTGTGATGCATTTTTGATAGTTAGGTGGAGGAGAGAGAGAATGAGTGAGAATATTGTTGTTCTTCGTATAATCTGACTCACAGCAAGACCAAACTACATTTCAGCCAATTTCTTGATGATGTTTGAATAAATACAGTATGAAGTGCATTTCACTTACTGCAAAAAAACCCAGTGTTTTTAATAGTTAAGAAGACATCAGTTTGAAAGCTGGTAAATAACGTTAGTCACATTGAATAAGACATAAAGAACTGTCTGCTATTAAAGCTCAGAAACTTAACATAAAGTCTAAACTACTTTTTTGTTGTTGTTGACACAGATTTCTTATTTGTTCTTGGCAAGCTATCTGTTCTTGGTGTGTAGAAAGAATATTAGTAGAATTTTTCCTCTCTAAAATAAAATCTCTGTTTTTCTGGAATTAATTACCTAATCAGATATCTGAAATTTGCTCATACAGCCTGGAGGTCTTTGACGGAATATTTCCATAGAGATAGGAATTTCTCTTTAAATCAATCAGAAAAGTGCAACTTGGCATTTGACAGGCAAACTACAGTCACTCTGTTCACAGTCCAAGCCAGCAGGGAGCAATGCAAATGCAAATATTTCTGCACTGATCCTGTGCCAATATAACTTCCTTCTCAGTAAGCATTTGGTCTTCTCTTACTATACCAAAGAAAGCTTGCATGTGTTCAGGTCACTGGTAGATTAAGTTCCTGTCTACCTGCAAAACACAGATGTCCCAGAGCCTTGGTGGACTAAATGTAGGGGCATCTGTGTTTTGAAAGCAAGAAATACCACCTCTCCCAGGACAACAGTAGGTTTGTACTTGGGATTCTAATCATAGAATCATAGAATCATAGAATGGCCACGTTTGAAGGGACCCTAAAGATCATCTAGTTCCAACCTCCCCGCACTGAGCAGGGATGCCAATCATTAGACCAGGTCACCCAGAGCCACATCCAGCCTGGCCTTGAACACTGCCAGGGATGGGGCATCCACAACCTCACTGGGCAACCTATTCCAGTGCCTAACCACTCTCCGGGTAAAGAACTTCCTTCTAATCTCCAATCTAAATTTCCCCTCCTTCAGCTTATAACCATTCCCCCTTGTCCTATCACAGTCTGACCTCCTAAAAAGTCTCTCCCCTTCTGTCCTATAGTCTCCCTTTAGGTACTGGAAAACTGCTATAAGATCCCCTCAAAGCCTTCTCTTCTCCAGGCTGAACAATCCCAACTGTCTCAGCCTATCCTCATAGGGGAGGTTCTCCAGTCCTTTAATCATCTTTGTG
>VWZO01013231.1:7653-124482 GCA_013396975.1 Bucco capensis
TCTGTATTTATCAACTGGAAAGCCTAAACTTGACTAAATTCTCCTTTTATGACTATGAATGTCAATGTACAAAAACATGGAGACATTTATTGTAGATAATGTTTCCTGAATGCTTTTGAATATTTCGAATGAACATTCAAAATTACACTTAAACAAGCAGATGAAGTTACAGGCTGAAAATTTCTTCTTGAATTTCGCTATGTCTAGTGTAAAGAACATAAAATCTAATTGACATCAGTAGACAAAAGGTTTTCTGGGTACTGTTCAGAGGTATGAAAATCATGTCAGAGCAACAGTAATAATATCCCTTGAGTTACCTGCATATTAAAAAAAAACACACACAAAAAAGACAAACAAAAAACCCCACAACCAATCAATCAAAAAAAAATCACCAAACTTCAACAACATACCAAACACACACACAAAATAAAACAAACAAAAAAAACCCCAAACCAAACAAACACCCCCTCCCAATTTAACAAAACCAAAAAATCCACAAATATATATATTACTTTGTGATCCCCTCATTTGTGTTTAAAACCTCAAAATAGACAGGAAGGTGAAAAGAAACACATGATAGCTGATAAGGTACTCAAAACTACTCATAATATAAGCAAAATTGTGTCAACACAGTTTTCACAGGAATAGCTGAATGACACACTGATACCACCAGGGCTTCAGGCTAGGACAATCTTGATTGGGGAGCATCATTTAGCAGGTTGATAGGGCTAGGACAAAGGCTGGACTCGATGATCTACAACATCTCTTCCAGCTGTAACTGTTCTATGATTCTATAATTATCAGCCTTTTAATAGATGCCTGGCTAAAAGGTTATTCTAGACCATGGACATCTTCGTTGCTGTTGTTCCTCAGACTTTTCAAATTACCTGTGCAAGTTTTGCTTTAAACTTTAATGGATTGTCATTTGTTGGTTTTGTTGGTGGTTTGTTTGTTTTTTTTTAACTCAGAAAATCAGCCCATTAAAGAAAATAGCTGCTTAAAATACTCACAGAGCCAATGACATTCTGCCCTCGCAGGTATGGCGCAAGCTGATGGGTCAGATAAGAACATAAACTTTTCTTTTGCTTTGTATAAACTTCATGTCAGAACGTGTATTTTTTCTTAAAATAATTATATACTATATTTTGAAGAAACTATTTCATCAACAAGTCCATCAGTAGAAAGAAGCCTGGATGTTAAAGACATACATATCTGCATAACTTGTAATTACAATGGATAACATTCTTCATATCATATCACAAGACGGAGAAAAGTAGACCTTACCTTCCTAAACTACCTATGGGCAGTGAAATTCTGGAAGCATGAATTTTTCAGGGAAGAATTAAAGTACAGAGATTCTACTGAAAGTATACACACCCATACATCTTGCACTTAAAAGTACTGTAGTATGTACATACTACCTGGTAATTGATTTAATGATCCAGTTCCATCATATACAAAACAAGTATCTGATGACAACCTCCTTTAGCAAATGACTACAGTGTCAAACTTACAGGTTACACTAGTGGTAGCTACAACACAATGCAGCTACTGTCATATACAAATGTATTAAAATATTAATCACTGCTCCAACCTATTACTATCACTATCTATTACTACGATTAGTTGTCATTTCCAAGTCAATCCTGTCATCAGTTCGAGACTTTCCTTGAGTTGGGGAATCAACTATAATACCCATAACACCCTTCAAAGGTAACTGAATATTTAATTTTCATGTGTTCTGAAAGACGTAAAGGTATACTGGGATTCTGATTTTCAGGAATCTGTTTCCCTTGCCCTTTGAAGATCTCTCTAAAGGTGTTTCCCAAAGAAATACTTCTGTCTGTACAATGGGAAAACAGTACAGTCTTTCACAGTGTCTGTAGTCTCACCAGCACTCAGTCATGTGCAGCCAAATCTCTCTAACACTCATTCAGTACAGTTACTGATGTATTTGCAGTTTTCTACAGCAGCTGCTGACATATAACCAGTTATTTTACAATGAAACCTATAATAACTGCTACTTTTCCAGTGAAACTTTGTCAAAACTGGTACCTAGATACTGTGATTGCTGTGGTACAAATAGCTGAGAAGAGGGAAAACTAGCCTGAGAAAAGGAAAAACCATTCTTGTGTAGAAGTATGTGTGCTAAAGCATTAATGGCTAAAAACCATGGTAGTTTCTCACATATTTCAATTTTTTCTTTTAAAATCTTGAGTAGTGTTACATTTACATCATTTTACAGTTCAATCTGTCTTTGCTGGTCTAATACCAAATGACTCTTCTCTAAAAAGAAATGGAAGTAGTTTTCAACCACATACATATATAAGTAAATATGTCTATATACACATATATAAATTCATCTTTTCAATTATTTTTTCTTTATTGTGACATGTAGAACGTCACCAAGTAAATCCATAGTAATGAGAAACCTGTCACCTATTTGTCTCTTAGCACTCCTTCCTTTCTTTTTCCCAAATAAATCAAGCCCAGCACTGCCCTCTCTTTCTGCTTGCCTCAGTCCCTGTGTCACAAATTCAATTGTTTGGAGACTGTTCTCCTAAACTCATGCACTGGGTTGCCATCCAGTGCATGAAAGTTACTTCAACCTCATCAACAAAAATTAATTTAACCGCAAATGTTGATTGAAAACATATGCTAAACTTCAGCTAATTAATTGCATATCCTATTATTGCAACTCTTCTGTATTTTATTATGCTTAGTAATTTTGTTGTGTCTGAAATAGCTGCATAATTTGTGCATGTATATCTTCTAACCAGAAGCCTAACCTGTGGCTACATATTTTGAGTAGATGGATCTGTTACAGAAAATACATCCAGATAGTGTATTTTAAGGAAATGGGAACTTATTCTACCAAATAGATACTCCTTTTGATAACATTACTGTTGCTCTAAACAGACTTATATACTTACCCTTTGATGAATGCTACTAAAACTTCAATCCTATTGAAGAAACACCTAATCAGGGAAGTATAAACTGTGGTAGAAACTTTAAAGCTGTAAACTCAAGAAAAAGGTTCTAAAAGGGCTCCAGAACTCTGTTATTAGATAGTGGGAACAGGATAAATTATGATGTCTACGTGGCTTACAAATTGGCTCCCAAACTCTGAACTTCGTGGACATAGTAATGTTGTTTCCAAATGCGCAACAAAATATTATTGTTTTACAGTGTTTTCCAACTAGAAGTTCAATGAATAAGAAATGTTCTGGCTCATGGGAAGTGCTGAGCATTGAAAAACATAAGCTATACAGAAAAATTTGAAACACAGTTATTCTGTCTACATGAATATTTCCTTTACATATATGTTCTCCATCACTTACTCCATTCCTTGTAGTGTTGGCCAAGTTTAGAAAGACTAAATTTTACCCAAATCCCAACATGTAGTGCTTTTGCAAGGCACTGCAAATCTACATACAGACATTAGTGGCTTCTAATCCTGTTTCTTAGTCCCAGTAATTTACATTCCTTGGGTTTTGTTGTTCTTTTTTTTTCAGTCCATTAAACATGACCTTTGCTTGTTTTGTTGGAGTTTTATCATACAGTTAATGCATGACTTTGTCCTCAAGGATAAAGTTTGTGGAAGCAGTCCATGTTCTACCTAAAACAATATTCTTTCCCTAGCATGTCCCTTTAACTGGGACAATATTAAACTGTGCCTCAATGACTAAAGTTACTTGACTGTTTCAAGAAGCTCTTCAACCACAGGAACTGAAGACTCAAATCCTGCTCAGCCACAGCATTTTCCTCTCAATAGTTATTTATAGGAGCATTACCAATTTATGTTTCTATCACAAATAATATTTCTTGATCTAATCAAGTAATAAGCAATTACAAATAACAAGTCTGTCTACAACAGTGAATATATCAATCTTTATGTTAAATACTCACTTATATCTGTAGTATTTGAAGAACTGTGAAAGAAGGCTTACAGCATGGCATCAGAGCTAATGGCAAGAGATCTAGGAAAGTAGGAAGGATCTACTGAAACTCATAGTGAAATGTTGTTTATGCCTCACTGCCTGCCTGGGTTGTGTAGTTTTTGTAAATCTGTGTTAAGGAAAGGAGTTTCCACAAACTGGTTTTGTATGGTCTGTGTTGACTTATTATCCCACTTTTATGGAAGTTAATTTCAATCAAATGGAAAGTCACCCACAACTGTACCTGATTATACAATCAAAGACTGCCTTCTGGCATTTTCCATACACTATGGCAATCTTTCCTTGCAGAATCAGGCACTCAAGGCTCTACTAGAATTCAGAACTTTTCCTGATTTGCAAGACAGAAGGTCAAAAGCAAAACAGTCAATAGCTTCTCCTGGACAAGAATAAAAATGAATTATTTCTAATGTCTATTTCCAATGTAATTTATCAGATTAACAAAATTGTCCTTGATTTAAGTGGCCCTGGATGATGTCTGTGAAAAACAGGATGTAGGCTGAGCAGCAGAGTGGCTGGCTCACAGGAGAGCTGCGCAGGATGCTTCCTTCAAGGTGCAAGCTGTACTCACTGTACCTCAGTGCTGGGGTGCATCATGCCAGCAGCAAACTCTTGGAAGCTGGAACAGTACATGAATTAACTGCCATCATTCTTTTTCCTCCTTTTTTCTCTTGCTGTCTGCTGTTATGAGTCTATGCATAACAAGCATTTCTTAAGCTCTTGGCTCTATCCAATAACAGCAACTACATGGCTCACAGATGGCTCCTGGAGACGTCTGTCCCCTGTTTCTGGTGATTCTTGCAGGCACTGAGAGTTTTGTCTGTGAATAAGCAAATCTAAAAGTAACTGTCTTTATATGAGATGTTGTCAAGGATATTTATCTGTCTTTGAGTTACTGCAGGATATTTTTCCAACTCTCTCAAACATGTAGGGAACATCCAAGAGAGCAAACCCTTCCCATTTCCAGTACATGATCAAACTTTCTCTGCAAGAGAAACTGACTCTGTGGGTAGCTGGATTGGCAACAATTGTCCAGTAAGTGCAGTTTAGCACTACAATTTGTAGTGCCAGGTCTGTAACTAGAACAGTTGATGCCAGAGAAGTGTATTGACTAGGTCAGGGCATTCTTTCCCTTCTCACAAAAAGAACTACATGACCATTTTTTTCCAGTATGGAGAAAGAAATTCCTGATTTTAATGGTTGCATAAGTCTACAATATGCTGCTGTTACTGAGAACAAAATGGACAGGGTATAACTGCATGTCTGAAAACTGCTCTGATGTTTCAGTAGGTCTCAATAGGCAGAGTATGATCTATATGTGGTGTTCTATGAAGCATGCAAATGTCTCTGAAGCATCATGTTGGTGATGTGTCTGGTTTCTGAATGAACAAACAAGCAGAAATTCAATATGGGTGTAGTGTCAAGTACTTATTAATAAGCATGGTTATCTTTAATATGAAAGGGCAGCTGCAAATGCTGTTGTCAAAGGAAGTGACTGTTTTTATCCATTAAAGAAGCAAATCTCTTTTTAGTGGCATTTGTTACATAGGTCACATTGTGTCTCATTAGATCAGCCTGTGTTGTATCAAAAATGCACACTGTGTGTGCTGACAATGCCCAAAGCAATACAGTACAGGATACATTTTCAGCCTAATAAGTGAGAAGCTACAGCTGTGTCTTGTACCAACAATGACAATGTATTTGCTTTCCAACAGGCAGTTTTTCATTATTGACTAAATGTGCTATAGGCAGAAGTTACCTTAGCAGAATGACATAGGCCTTGAAAACAAGGCCTTAATTGTTTCACCTTATATCTGTAATACAGTCAGGAATAGATATACCCTTATTGTATTCATCATCATCACATTATTTATTATTCTTCATTATTATTTAATTGTTAGTAGTAGTAGTAGTAGTAGCGTGTAGTGTACTATTTTATCAGTGTGGTCCAAATGTAACCATTAGATTCCTGCAAGCTTCCTGATACAGGAAGATACCAGGTTTTAGAGCTGGAGTTCTCACATACTTGGTAACATTGCAAATCCTGCTCCAGAAACAATTCTTAATAAACAGGATGGAAGAAGGACATAGTCCAGTGAGCTACAGCCACAA
The DNA here is from genome assembly GCA_013396975.1 of Bucco capensis. Taxonomy (NCBI): domain Eukaryota; kingdom Metazoa; phylum Chordata; class Aves; order Piciformes; family Bucconidae; genus Bucco; species Bucco capensis. The sequence continues at coordinate 13,722 of VWZO01013231.1, forward strand.
ATTTTTTTTTATTCCCACCTCTTTCTCTATGTGTTCTCTCCCTAGCTGTCCTAAAGGTCTCCCCCTTTTCCTTTCCCTCTTAATAATTTAATCATTCTCTGTATTCATTTCTTAAATCTTTTTTATTTCTTAATTTTACTTAATGTGTCAAATAATCTCATTATAATCCAACTTTATAACAAATATTTTACAGAACACAGAATTGGAAAAGTCTTAACAATAGCTCCTTTTTCATAGACTTGAGTAAGCAATGGCAGCATTATCATTCTTCATATTTGAAATGCTTAGCTATTGCTAAGGAAGGAAGTGAACTTAAAGTCCTATAATATTAGTTCCACCTAATAGTGATTATATTCCTTTACTTCCTACTTACCTGCCTTTCCTATTTCTGTTCTATATTTGGACTATAAGCTCTTTGGAGAAGGGACTATCTTTGGGGTTTTTTTTAGAATCATAGAATGGTTTAGGTTGGAAGGGACATTAAAGATCATCTAGTTCCACCCCTGTCACCAGGGGCAGGGGACATCTTTCACTAAACCAGGTTGCTCAAAGCCTCATTCAATTTGGCCTTGAACACTTCCAGGGATGGGGCATGCACAACCTTTCTTGGCAACCTGTTCCAATGCTTTACCACCCTCACAGTGAAAAACTTCCTCCTTCTAATCTAAATCTACCTTCTCTCAGTTTAAAGTTATTACCTCTTGTCCTATTTTCTTTATGTTGTAATTGGCACATGTATGCTGTATCTAAAAAGTAATGCCAAAGTTCTTGTCCTACCACTACCCTTCCATTCATCTTCTTCCAAAGCATATACTGCCTCACACACTGAGGTCAGAAGCAACACCAGACACTCACATATACACATAACTTAATTGAATCATGCAGCAAGGAGAAAGCTGCCAGAGGTCTCTCATCCTTCTGCAAAATCCAGTGAAAGAAAGGTGTAGTCCTGAATGATGGCAAAGCAGGCCATGAACTGCAGCATCTATACACACATGCATGCATGTGATCTGCTGCTTTTGCACCTCTTGTGATCAATGGCTATTCACCCTTGTTTTGGCAGGCAGCTTTTTGGATGGCTCTTCCCTGAGTGTATCCAGTACTAAGTGTCATTCAATAAGAAAACTAACTTTTATCTGGAATAAATTTTGTGATATATAGTTGCAACTTTTCCTATAGTTTATCAGGCTTTTTCTGCAATGTATGATTTGTCCATTGGCAGGATTTCTTTCATTTATAAAAGAGAAATTTTAGCACATGAGCAAGTGAAACTTTGGCCATCCAAATTAATTTGGGACCTTTATGCTAAATGGTAAGTAAAGACTACATAATCCCTTGATCCATGTTAAACAAGTGTTCCCAGCTAACAAAGCCTTTTCTTCTCAGAAAATGGACACATTTCTTTGGCTTATGTGTACAAATGTTCTTTCCTGATCTCTATGAAAAGCAAAAATTTTTTAGTATGTATTTCTTAGTTGCTATTAAAAAATTCCTTTGTTTAAAATCTCTGGCAATTTCTTTTTAAAATTAGTAAAATTCCAGCAACATGTTGCATTTGGAAGATTTGCTCATCATATGCACATTTCTGATGATCATTATGAATAACTTAAATCCATCACTGTAAGACTATTTGTTTCCTTCAAAGAGGAAAAATCCTGTATCTATATTGATGACTATATTTGAGCTTGCTTTGTGAAATGACTCCACATGAATGCTTAATTATTTCTGAATTATGCAAGCCAGTAGTTAGAAAAGAAAGTAAATTTTAAAAGACTAACACTTGTGCTGTGTTTCATTAGAACACCTGCACTGGCAGCACGGTAGTCAATAAAATCTATCCTTAAATAAAATAGAAAGCCAAAATGGATTCATGATGTACCTGATAAAGGTCATGTGCCAGGGGCATTCAGTATCTAAAAACTACAGAAAAGAGGAAAAAGTCAGTCTCATAGAAGAAACATCAAGATCTGTTTATTCTTTTATACCCTGGCTTTCTCTCTCTGTCTTTGCTGACCTTGATGTTCTTTTTCTTTAAGTTACTTGCAGTTCAGCTCTGTTTGAGGGAGATTCTGCACAGCATCACAAGTATACAAGATTTGTAGGTGTAGTTTATCTGTTTCTAAAAGACAGTCATGAGCATTTGTTCATGATACTGAGGCTTACCTCTCTGTTCAGTAACTCTGTTTTGCACTCAAGACCAGAATTATTTGGGAATCTATAACTGAGTTAGCATGAGGAAAAAGAAATGAGAATGAAAGAGAAGGTCTATAGAACTTTTTGTCCAAATATTTTTTCTTCATTTGTACAAGAGATTTTTTTTTTCACAAACAGCATGACCCAGTCATGACCTGCAAGATAAATACAGCCTCTGCTTTCCCCTCAAGAAGCAGATGAGAACAACTTCTTGTTCAGCAGATGTTGCAGAAAGAGCAAGGCATTGACTCCTGCCTACCAGAGCTTCCTATGGGAAATGCAGAAAACAGTGTCTTTGGCAGCTGTTGCTGTGTGAGAAGGGAAAGAACACTATTGGATGGGGACAGGTAGAATGGTCCTAAAACCTGAGTTAGAATGGTCCTAAAACCTGAGTGTAACATCCTGAATTGCTTTACTTGGATCACCCATGCTTTAGAGGCATAGAATCATAGAACAGTTACAGCTGGAAGAGACCTTGAAGATCATCGAGTCCAGCCTTTTTCCTAGCCCTATCACCCCACTAAATGATGCTCCCCAACACAACATCCACCCATCTNATATTAGTCCCTGCCCACTGCAGGGGGGTTGGACTAGATGACCTCCAGAGGTCCCTTCCAACCCAAACCATTCTATGATTCTATGATATTGTTGAAGGAGGCAGGTCGTGGTCATTGCTGAAATAGCTCAATGCACAGAGAAAACATTTTAACCTATGCATTTAGGAAACTAGGAGATACGGAAATGTCTTCGTAGCCCTCAGTTGAAAGTTAACCTGAAAAAAGTAAACCTTGTGCCTATTGGCACAAGATGGATGTTTGCAATAATATAAAATCTGAGGTCTGGCAAAGCAAAGACTGGTTTTTAATTATAAGACAGCTGGTCCAGCCTAAATTAATTGTGATATCAAAGGTAGTCAACTACATCAAGCTAAAAGCTATGTTTGTTTTCTTTGTAGCATATGTTCCATCAAGATATTACAGTATAAAATGCTTGCCCTTTTGTCTGTGGTAACATTGCTTTAATATGGTCCAGAGGTGTCTTTTTTTTCAAGAGGTAGTTATTTCTTGTGAAGAGTGGTCCATAGTGCAGTATGTTGTGCAAAATTCCTAAGTTGTTAAGAATGGAGAGTCAAATGATAGTTGTGAAATTAAATGGCTCTCCTGGTTATTCTTTTGAACATAAATATATGTAAATCACTGAAAGAATCACAGGGCCACAGACTAATTCAGGCTCAAGGGACCTGGAGTAATCTCTATTCCAATCTCCTGTTAAAAGCAGGGTCAGCTGCTAAGATACCTAAGGGCTATCCAGTGAGGTTTTGAACACCACTGAGGGTGAGGAGTGCACAATCTGTTCCACTGCTTGACTGCCCTTATGGTGAAATAGTATTTCCTGATATCCACTCAAGTCCCCTTTTCTAACTCCTGTATGTATGTTGTTTCTAATCCTTCTCAACAGTGTATTTTTACTGAACCTCCCCCAACACTGTCCTCTGTCCAGATACTCTGGGGGATGCTGTGAGGTCCTTCTGAATATGTCTCTGCCCCAGGCTGAACCAGCTCTGGTCCCTCAGCCACTCCTCACCAGCTGAGTGCTTCAGCCCTGTCTGTCATGGGGAATCTTGCTTCAGCTTATCAATGTCTTTCCTATACTGGAACACCTGAAACTGAACCAGTCTGCTAGATGCAGTTTAACAAGTGCTAAGTAAGGAGGATTCAGCAGAAAACAAAATGTTGCCAGGCTGTGGTTCTAAGCACTGTCCCATGGCCAGCCCTGCTTTTGACTGACCAGTATGCAGCTCAGCTAATTCAGTTAATTAAGGTTTGGCTTACTTTCCAAAGCATTCAGTATTGACTCATCCATCTACTTTCTTCTGGACAATCAAGATGCATGCTCTTTTCTGTTCTACAATGACAGATTTCCCAAACATGTACAAATAATAAATGAAAAAAATAAGCTTTGCAATAATGACATAACAGAAAAGGAAGCAAAGCCTTATTGTTACTCTTCAGAAAGAACTGACCAGGATGAAGGTGAAGGGTGTTTCCCTTGCAATACAGATACTGAATTTTCATTCTTTCTTTCTACAAGACACACCCAGTTCTTAGAAGCACATGTAAAAATATTGTTTTAATAAATGCCTTGTTCCTAAACAACTGTGTCGTTAAATGATATAATACCTTTAGTTAGAAAGAGAAAGCTAACATGAACTAAAACCTGAATAATGTTTAGTTTATGTAGTTTTATGATTTTTAGATAATGAGAAGTTAGATAAACACTTTAATTAGACATTGATATTATTGTGAACTAGCACTCTGCAAGTATTTACAGAGGCACTTGCACACACAGTTATTTTAGCTTTCTGGAAAAATGACAGAAACCCATCATACAGTTCACAGAATTGCTATGAATCTCTATAGACTGTAAATATCCCTGTCTGGTGAAGGGAAGGGGATATATGAATGGCTAAGAGGAAAACTAAAAAGAGATATTGAATTTTATTTCAAAATTTTGGTGCCTCCACTGAGAATTCACCGAGGAAGTAATTTCAGTTATGAAATTATAAGAAGTTCTCTGTGTAGTGGGTATGTAATACTTTTTGGTGGGAAGTAGCTAGTTATTCAATACAAGACAAAAGTTCCTGTCATCTAAAACTTCTTTTCAGTGCTGCTATTCACAGGTTTTAACATTTTTCTTTCACACTTGGTCTTACAGGTACCGGGGACATATTTTGAAACTTAAGAAGTTGATTAAAAATTTGATTTGTGGCCGAGGAATTTAAATTATTTCAGTGCTCATTCTTCACTTTTACCCTTAAAAATTCCTCCCAACTACCATTTGATGCAATCTAGATAGTCTTCTATGGAGAATCAATTTGGGAGTTTATAATCAGACATACCAAAAAGATTCAAATTCTGTAGACCATATGCTACTCAGTCACCTTGACAATTCAAAGGGTTAATTTGGCCAGCTTGAAAGTAAATGTGTGTCTTTGTGCTTTTCAGGCACTTTTATCACACTGCAACTAAATAAGAATTTAGTTTGTTTCTTATTAAACCTGTGAAATGTGACAAATGAAACATTAATGAAGAATGACATCAAATGTTGACAAATGACAGTTTCCTCTTCCTGACTTTGCAGAAGCTTTCTCCAAACACTGATTTTCCAAAAGATTCAGTAGCTAAGTACTCTTTGGACACTCCTTATTTATTTTATATGTTATACTGATGGTTGGAAAGAACTATTTCCAGAAAGTATCAGACATTGGAATGTGACTTTTTCATTGCCTTTCATGGCCCTTAGGCCATTCTTATTCTTCACACATGGCAACACATCTTACTAGGGATGCTGTCAAAGATTAAGGTGAGATCTTGATAATGAAGTTGATTATTGGCCTGACAGTATGTGTGTAGGAAGAGTATGAGTGGCATTAGCTAAAGGCTTCTATTTATAGATAGAGATAAAGATCATATAGAGATAAAGTATTTAGTTTGGAGAAGAATTCAGTTCTTAGATTAGTCAAATCTATGATTCCAGCGTCTGCAATCTGCTTATGCTCTCTGTATGAAAATAGTGGTGACCCTTTAATAGTGTATCACTGAAGAGGGTAAAAAAGATGTCATGACTGCTTGTACACAAGCAAATTAAATGTGCTGGAGAGCATTGTGACTGCCTGAATTGTCCAAAAGTGAGAACAGTCCAAAGAAGTTCTGGCCTGTGTGAACTAGCACTCACCTCAGAAACTCTTGGGCACATCTGGGAGTCAGCATAGGCCAGGGACCATTCCCAACAGGTGCTCTAACTTAGGAGCATGCTGCCTGGGACTGCAAGAGAATTTAATGGTATGGACATGGGAAGTTCCCAGCCAGCCAGTCCCAGTGGATGAGGTAAATGGCCCTGGGAACATTTAATTGACTAGCACAAGTTTCTCCTCTACTACTCTGTCTCTGCAGCATGTTTCAGGTGGGCATGCCCTGATCCAAGGTTCCAGTGCATAGGCCAGAACACATACCTTGCCTTTTGCAAAGGCTTTTGAATGTGGTCTCAGCCCTACTGTGATACAGCAAAGCCTTTGGTCTGTTTGCTAGAATGGTCAGGGTGTGTTCAGGTCTGATTCTAGCATGCTCCTACAATGCTTATTTTCAGATCATTTCTCAGACAACAGGATGACCTGCACATTACTTAGGTATGCTTGATTTTTAATCAAATTCAAAACAGTTACTCTTTGCTCATTCCATGTCTGATGGCTTTTCCTAAACTCTGACCCTTAAAGAACTATTAGTTTCTCTGTAGAGACATATGCTTTGAATTTGTGCTAGCGTGTGTTCAAGTGATTTACTGTAGACTAATTAGATAATTTAATTGATACAATTAGCAGTAATATTTGTGGAAACAGCACATAATGTCTCACTTCTTGTGTCCTTGTTTTTGTCATGCCAATTATCCTCTGCTTTTCTAATCAAATGATTTTGTGGGAGACTCACAATCAGATACAGAGTGTGACATGAGACTTTATCATTAGAAGGGAAAACTCAACTCCTTGCTTTTCGAGGAGGTATTTTGAGTCTATTCACCCTTTCTTATGCAAATCATATATGACACCATCCTGGCACATAGAAGCCCTCATGAGGTTTTTTGGTTTAAAATAAAAAGCCTAGTGTTCATCAGAGATGCTGATAGTACTGAATAGAGGGAACAACAGTGCAGTAGGTATTGTGGAAGCTTCCCCACAGAGCTCTGCCAATGGAGCTGAAGTTTGACCTGCAGTACCCTCTGTTATTTTATTGTCACTGGATGCCAATTAAGTTCATCACTAAACCTTCAGCAACCTGTTCACCACAGTTTGATATCTCTGCTGAACAAAAAATCTCATTCCCATGTAGAAGTTGGTGAATAAGTGGATGGCTATTCATCTGTTTAGCACACAATAAAATTGATTTTGAAATCAAGTAACTTTCATCACAAAAGTCCATTTGTTCTACAAATGGAAACTAATACATCTGCTTAAACTGATGTGACAGTCAGAACATGCCATCCCAAAATGTTTGTGCACCAAACAGCTTTTCTGGGATAGAAATAGTCATCTATGCATCTTGAGCCAGGAGCTACTCAGCTTTGACATGTAAGCTGGTGCCTGCTCCCTGTTGTACATAGTTTTCAGAGTGCTCCTCTCCATCAGCCTGGAGAAGAGAAGACTTCGGGGGGACCTACTAGTGACTTTCCAGTACCTAAAGGGAACTTACAAGAAGGCTGGAGAGGGCCTGTTTGCAAAGGCCTGGAGTGAAAGGACAAGGGGCAATGGTTTTAAATTGGAGAAGAGTAGATTAAAACCGGACATTAGAAAGAAGTTCCTCACCACGAGGGTGGTGGAGCACTGGAACAGGTTGCCCAGGGAGGTGGTTGAGGCCCCATCCCTGGAGGTATTCAAGGCGAGGCTTGCCAGGGCTCTGGGCAACCTGATCTAGTTGGGGATGTCCTTGCCCACTGCAGGGGGGTTGGACTAGATGACCTCCAGAAGTCCCTTCCAACCCAAACCATTCTAGGATTCTATGAGCCTACATATCCAGCAATGACACTGGAAGTGGTGGGTATATGCACAGCTGGTGATACAATAATTCAGGCATTCACAGATTTGGAAAATATTACCAGAGAGAAGGTGTTGCATGTCTACTCATGATATGTCTGGCATGCACATGTGTATACCAGGTCATGAGGCAATGGTATAACATATTGCTGAGAAGTTACAGCATGAGGGACTGACATGGTCCCATCAGGGACTCTGTGGCTCGTACTGTCTAAAAGATTAAGCGTCCCTGGTTTGAGTTGATTCTCACAAGGAAGCAGAGCACTGAACAGACAATATACAAATTCTTCCCTTACCACAATGATTTTATTCTTATAGGAAAATATTGAAGATGATGAAGTTAAATACATCTTATTTTGTGCCACTAATTTTGTAACCTCAAACATAGCACTAACTTTTAGTGTGCATCACATATCGTTACTGTAAAAGAGAAATCATAAGCTCTACAAAATTCAAGTGAAAGAAGGAAAATGTACTGGATTTGTTTAAAAGTAAGACAAAAAAATCTTTTCTGCCCATGTGTTTTATTTTCAACATCTGGACCTCAATTAGAAAGAGAAAATAATGTGTTTGTAACTCTGCAGAGTTTTCTTTATCTTCTTTTTTCTGTGCTGCTGCAGTACTTTTCAGTTGTAGCAGTTATTTTATGAACTCATGAGCTAAGCAGTTCCAAATTGGAAAAGTACCAACCACTCCTTCTATTCAACAAAATGTTTTCAAGAGCAGTTAAAAATACCAGGAAAAAAAAAATCCAGCCCTCATTCTACAACAGATTCAAGCTTAGTAGTAACAAAAATAATCCTTTGGGGATCTAACTTGTCATATTTTAAGTTTAACACTCTAAATACACAGTCAGTTCTTGTTTACACTGAGAGTTTCTAAGAAATAAATCTTGATGCTTCTCTTGTTCTGGTATTGTCATCAGTGAAAGACCACATATAGGCAAAAGTCCATGAACCACATCTATTGTCATCATCATCTTTCACCTTGCTTTATGCTTGTTGTGGTGGTGGGAAATTCAGACCTATTGGAAGGGATCTAATCCTCAACGTACCTCATTTTCAAGCAACTGTGGGGATTGACTGAACTAGTCATATCAGTCAACTAGCTTTCTAGGATTTCCGGATCAAACTCAAAGAAAGCAACTTGTAGATGAAGTCTGGTCACATCAGCTATTGCTGGAGATGGGAAACTGTAATGACAATGGTGAAATCAATCTCTCCTATGCCTGACAAAATCTTCAGGTAACAAAATCTTTTGCTGTGATGTTACTAGATGTTTGATGGTGAGCCACACAAAAATGAACACAATTTGGCAATGTCTTAGAGAAAACCTTTATATCTGCACTGTCTCTAGCTTGATTTTCTCTGAGACAGATAGTTATAGTTTATACTTGTGTAGTAAGAAGTACACAAGAAATAAAAATTATAGGACTGAGGGAGGATACACTTTTAACACTCTACTCTTTCATAGCTGTCTCCACCTGAGTGTCTGAATGATGTGTCTAGTATTAACGCATTTACTCTTGCAAGTTCACTGCATCTTTGTGCTGCGATAACTATTATTCCCACCACAGAACATCCACCCACATCAAGAAGGAGAGAATGGAATTATGGCTATCAGGACTATCTTCAGATTTTCCCTCTTCTTGCTTCTTCTCTGAAACATGTTCAAACCTCTGAAATTCACAGCAGGATCTATATGCTAATGTATCTGGTGTCCTACTTAAAATCATTAAATGTAGTAAACAACAAAGTTATAGCCCGAGGTCTAATATAGGGCTTCAGTGTCTATAAAAAGAGACACAGCAATGTATTTTAGGCACTGCCATCCAGTTTGGTATACACAAGGATTTACATGCAATGTGATCTCTCCCCAGATTACTAGGTATCATAGAAAAACACTAAGCAAGGGAAATCTCATCTCCCATACTTCACTTGAACAAGGGCAACCTGAGTAGGTGAAATGTTTGCTTTCATGTACCCTTGCAAAGAGCAGAGTTTGCTGCATTTCTTTTAGAAGCCAGGTGATTTATAGAACATGTGCCCACTATTTGCAGACCAGCTTAGCTGTTATTCGCCTGGAAACTCAGAAACTTGCTCAGGCTTGGGTAACAAAAGGTGGGAAAAGGACTGAGGTTTTCCTCACTGGAATACCCTAAGCTATAGGCTGATCCCTAAAATTGTTGTCTAGAAATGGAATTAAAAGCATAACTCTGTATAAAAGTAGGTATCACGCTCACGTCAGGGTGAGATTTAGGGCTTCAACTTTCTCAGGCAAGCTGCAAAGAGCTAAGAGAGGAATGACCAGCCTACTCAGGTGTACACGACAAAAAACAACCTTTTATTTGGTCAACAGTCATACAATACCTCAGAGAGCCAGAGTGAAGCCACTCCTGGAGTGGCTGTAAACAGATGACAAGGACTCTTCACAGGAGACACTGTGCCACTGCAGAACAGAACTGATTCCAGCAGTTCCCACTGGCCAGAATAGAGATTTCCCAGAAATCCTCATACACAATCTGATGCCACTAAAATTGTCCTCCCACTACCGTTATCATAGAATCATAGAATGGTTTGGGTTAGAAGGGACCTCTGGAGGTCATCTAGTCCAACCCCCCTGCGCTGGGCAGGGACATCCCCAACTAGATCAGCTTGCCCAGAGCCCTGTCAAGCCTCACCTTGAATGCCTCCAGGGATGGGGCCTCAACCACCTCCCTGGGCAACCTGTTCCAGTATTCCACCACCCTTGTGGTGAGGAACGTCTTTCTAATGTCCAGTTTAAATCTACTCCTCTCCAATTTAAAATCATTGCCCCTTGTCCTGTCACTCCATCATTAGGATATTATATTAAAAGTGGATAGAGGCAGTACCCTTTCCTGTGCTTAAAAAAAAAAAGTAAATAAAAGTACATGGTTAAGATCTGATTCTGTCAAGGTAAATTGTCCATGCTTAAACAAATTGAAAAATCGAGACTCTCTGGAGATTTAATACAGAATTACTTATCTTGAATTCCCAGTGGTCTTTAGGCATGAGTGAGTTACTTAAGCCCCCAAGCCAAAACAACACTGGTAAGCACCTGGAGAAATAAATAGAGTGATTTGAGCATTCAGGGATCCTGATCTTAGCATACCTCTGCAATATCATATTTAAGGATCAGTGGTTTAGATCTATATCTAATGTCCAGGCGAAGACCAGTGATGAGTGGTGTCCCTCAGGGCTCTGTCTTGGGATTGATGATCTTCAACATCTTTATGAATGACCTAGACAGTTGGATTGACTGTACCCTCAGCAAATTTGCAGATGGCATGAAGCTGTGTGGTGCAGTTGATGCAACAGAAGAGAGCAATGTCATGCAGAGGGATCTGGACAAGGAATCCCAGGCATGAGTACAGACTGGGAGAAGTTCCATGGAGAAGGCCTTGGGGACTTTGGTGGACAAAAAGCTGGACATGAGCCAGCAATGTGTTTGCAGCCCAGAAGGCTAACTGTCTCCTGGGCTGTATCAGAAGAGGCATGACCAGCAGGCTGAGGGAGGTGATTCTCCCTCTCTACTTTGCCCTCATAAGACCCAGCCTGGAGTAATTCATCCAGGTCTGGGGCCCCCAGCACAAGAAAGACATGAACCTTTTAGAGCAGGTTTGAGGAGGGTCATGAAGATGGTCAGAGGGCTGCAGCACCTCCCCTGTAAGAACAGGTTGGAAGGATTGGGGTTGTTCAGCTTGGAGAAGACCCTCTAATGCTTAAAGGGAGCTTATAAAAAAAGAGGGGGAAAGACTTTTTACATGAGCAGATACTGATAGGACAAAGAGGAATGGTTTTAAACTGAAAGAAGGGAGATTTAGATTAAATGTTTAGAGGGTGGTAAGGCACTGGAACAGGTTATCTGGAGAAGTTGTGGAGGTCCTATCCCTGGAAGTGTTCAAGGCCAGGTTGGATGGGGCTCTGGGAACCTGGTCTAGTGTTTAGCATCCCTGCCTACTGCTGGGGGTTGGAACTAGATGATCTTTAGGGTTCCCTCCAATCCAAACCACCCTACAATTCTATGATTCTAATAATAATAATTTAGCACTTACATTGCATAGTTGTTTATTTTCTTTATATTTTTGCATCTGTTCCTTTCAGCCAGGTCATCTGTTTTAAGTAAGCCTGTTTCCTCCCTGTGTGTTTAGGATTGGAAAGCCTAGAGAGGTGAAGAGGATTATTCCTGTCCTCTGTCTTCCTCTTCCTGAAAACTCTTTCTTTGTCGTGTCTTTGGGGAAATCAAATGTTGCACTCAGGGCAAAATCTGTTCTTATTGAAATCAAAGGGAGGTTTGCGTTGACTTCACTGGAAATAGTATCAAGTCCTTAACATGATTTAACCCAGAAAGAACAGCTTTGTGAATCTGATTAAGCACATTCTGTAATAATTGTTCTGACAACTTGTACCTTCCTTTCCAAGAGCTGACACTGAGCTCTGGGGTAATGTGGCTCCCAGTTAGATGGAGATTAAGTGATGCAGGAGGTGTTATCTCATCTTTGACCTTCAGTACCACCTCCACAGTGAGATAGGTTACTCTGATCTCTGGAAGGGGAAATCGGTCGTGTTTTGCCGACTAAAACTGCCTTTTTCATAGCAAAATTGCAAAAATACCTCAAGGAAAAAGTGCATGATATTGCTTTGCACCAGAGCTGGCAAAACTGCACATTTTGCCTGTTTGGATTTGAGATTTAACACACATCTCTGCACAGCCCTCCCCCTCCTCAGCATTCTTCTGAACAGAATATCAATGTCACCAGAGAGGAGTCATCTTTCCTTTTTTTCTCTCCTCCTTTTCTGCCGTATACTCCTCAGCGAGTTTAAATTTCATTTACTTTGGCAAGAGGGCTTTTTCTTTTTGCCTTTAAAAGTTTTAATCCACCTTGTAACACTACCTAAAAAGAAACGAAATTAAGCAGTAGGAGAGAAAACCTACTTTATTTATCACCCAGTCCTACTTTACCATACACTGACCTAATTACAGCTCACACCACAAGGGGTAGAAGGAGCAGCACAAGGAGTGCTTCTGCCACCTAGTGACTTTCGCCCTCCTGCAGTAAGCAGCAGCATCCTTTTGTGAGTGTTGCATTTTCCTGTCCCTAGCACTTACTTGAAAGCAAATGACCTTCCTTAGCCTGTCTGCATGAATGCCGGGCTTATCTGCATACTGCTCTCTTTTCCTCCTTCAATGATCCAAAACAGCTTTCATGGGTGACCTCTGGACTAGGGCTGGCAACCCACAGGAAGGCAGGTGGGAGTTGAAAAAAAAAAACAAACAATCACTTGAAAAGATGTAAAGTACAGCAAAAACCCAGAGTGTTAGAACAGTGCTGATACATGTCTGAAACCAGAAAATATTTTGTATGCACAGATGTGCTTCAAAGAAAGCATGGAGGGCTGGGTGCCTCTGAGGCTGTTGCAAATCTGATGCACAAACGTTCTGGGTTTCAAGCACTTCTACACAATTTTGCTTCTCCTTCTCCCACAATTATAATTTAGGTAATCTTGTTCCTGTGGAATGACAGGTGATCAAGCACCAATTAGCCTATTTCTCTGTGATACCATGTTCAGTGTGAGCTTTGTGGGCTGATAATCAGAAATATTTTCCTACTGCTATAGACATAAAACCACTAAAAAGTAGATCTAAATTTAACTGTTTGAAAATTAAGGTCTTTTCCCAGACTTTCCTTTTCAAAGCATTTCAATAGATTTTTCACAAGAGCTCTGAAGGTCATTTTTCTTAATTGGGATGCTGCTAAATTAAATGTATATCATTGGCACCACTTGCTGTGCCTAAGTGAGAGGATGTAGGCTCTTTAGGATCCCTGTAAGCAAATCTGAGCATTCTTTCCCCACACTGAGGGAAAGAAACATCAGCTATTATTTTAAACTCTGTGTGTAAAAAGCCTTTCAATTTCCATCTTTTTTCAAGTGTTCTAGTGAAGGGGTCCAGTTAACCAATGTTTATATTTTCCTTATATTTTCATGTAAAAGTATTAGAGAAAATGACAAGTAAGATTTCAGGATGTAATGTTAAACAATCAGGAGTTACAGGAGTTGCTCTGACAATTGCCTTCACAATTCCTAGTCATTTCCTGGTATGTCTCGTTGATACCCAAGGTGGTATGATCAAGGGCTTGTTAAAAATTGTGAAATTTATTCTGCAAATTTGCCTTCTCATTGTAAGAAATATTATTAAATTACAAAGATTTCATAGTGAGTCCCTGATGTGAAATAGGAGGTTAATCTCATTCACTCTGCTCCCTGCTCTCATGAGCACCCAGGCTGTCCAGAAAGGAATCATAGAATCCTAGAATGGCCAGGTTGGAAGGGACCCTAAAGATCATCTAGTTCCAACCTCCCCACACTGAGCAGGGATGCTAATCACTAGACCAGGTCACCCAGGGCTGCATCCAGCCTGGCCTTGAACACTGCCAGGGATGGAAAGGAGCCTGGTTTGAATACAACAGTTTTCTTCCAGATTATATTCCCCTTTTGTCTTCCCAGAGTGGACAGGCAAAAAGGGAAAGAAAACTCTTGCCACAGAGCCAAAGTGCAGACAAATGACTTGTGTGTCCCCACAGGCTTAGACATTTCTTTTGCTTGTCTTCTTAGAGTCCATCTCCTCCTTGGGATCTGCTTTGCAGAAATGCTGAGCACTTTTGTTTGCTAGACTTCTGTATCATACCTTAAGATGCAAATAATCATGTTTGAAACATATCAGCTGCTCCACAGTAGTGTGTGATTTTCACCTTTATCTCCCTGTGTCTTCTTTCTCTGTGCATAAAAAAAACCTAAAAAAAATGAGGTAATCCCCTCACAGAGGGGTTGTGAAGATAAAGGAATTGTTTGTGAAGCAGTCATATATATCAGTGATAAACACTGCAGAAAAACTCACCCGAGGAACAGATCAAAATAGTTTGGAGCAGATAACTTATTGAAGTATACACTGGACAGTGAATAGAAAGAGGTTGCAAAGTGTTGACTAATAGAGTATTATGTATTCTGTATACTGACTGAAACATGATTCCTGTAGAAAGATATAATGTAAATAATACATCCTTATATTATATAATGTTCATGCAAAAATAAAACCTACTCAGAATGATTAACACCAGACAAAAGGTCTCACTTTTGCCACACATTGTTGCAGGTCTTACTAAATTTCTGAGACCTTAAATATGTTTCTGATTATCTCTTATGTTGCTCCTCATGCCATAACTGCTGCTGTGATCTTGCAGGTACAGTAGAATCAGACTCTTTTTGCTGATTCCATAGGAGTCAATGGACAGAGAGTATTTGACACTGCAGTCTAACAATGTTTTTTTGATATATTTTCAGATGCAATAATATGCATAACTATGACACTGTTTGTTTAGATCATAAAGGAAATGCATTTAGTATCTGACTTGGGTTATCTGTCAAGACAGGGTTAGGCACTATATGATCTGTCTATGATGTCAGATACATTATAAACATAGAAAATAAATAAAATTTCCCCTCTCACCCATAGAAGTTAGATCAAGAATGTATTCACTTGGTTTTTAAGAGTACTGTTATTAAGGAAAGGCAGGGTGACAAAAGGTGAAAGGAATGATCTTTTCTATTCTGTTATGAGAGCAATCAAGGAAAAGGTGACTTTAAATGTTTTGAGAAACACACATAGCTCTGAATCTGTTGCTGGTAAGGGTTTGTCCTTGGTTTCATCTACATGGTTTAGTTCAGATTGGAAGCATGCTTCTGAAGCTAAACAGGATTTTCTGTGTTTGATATGTGTGTTTTGAGTCTTATGGATCTTGTGTAGTGGTCTTGGAAAGATTTCAGAGTGCATGAACTGAATTCCTGACAGGTTTCTGTCAGCTGGAAGAAGCACTCTAGGAGTCTACCTCATGCATTTTGATCTCAAATGGAAACTCAATGAGACCAAACTGGAGCAATTCCTAACAATAAACTTCTGAAAGGGATCTAAGTTGGATATTACATCCTTAGCACAAAGAATTTTGCTCTACTTGCTATTGTAGACAGACTTTTCCAACTACCTGGCCATGTCATTCTTGCTGTTCTTCATGTTAGAGTTTTAGTGGAAAAAAATATATATAATTTTCTAAGAACATTCAGAACTTTTTAGAAAATCATGAAAGGTTTCAAACCCAGTTTGAAACTCAACATAGTAAAAAAAACAGAGAACAAAATGTAGTTTTTATACCATAGGACAAAGAAAATATTTGAGAAAGATATTAAAACCTGTCACAGAAATTCAAATTTAACTGTAATTTGAACTACAAAGACTCAAGTATTAATATTTGCATTCTTCCCATATCACAAGTAAGTACTTTATTTTCCAAAGTATAGGTAATTGGGGATTTTCTATGTTCTGTTGGGGTCATTATTTTACATAAACCTGTATTAAAACATTACTTAGGAAAAGTAATTTTTCATATCCCAAATGTGTCCTGGGTATAATAAATAAAAGACTTAAGTGTTTATAAATTAGGCACAGCAGAGTCTTTCAGAACACCTGCTGATAGCGACCAGCACCTGAGTATATCTTGCCCAAACAAAGAAATACAACAAGAGCATCATCAGTAAAAGCAATTTTTCTTGAGTTCCTCTGCAGGGAGCTGACTCTTTAGGGAGTAAAAAATCCCAAGACACAAAACAAAACAAAACAAATTTAAAAAAAGGCAGCAGAAAAAGACAGCAGATGACTTGTAGGTGAATTCATTGGCAAATGTGTCTTTTGCGAGAAGAGTTCTGTTGATTGTTGGCCCAGATGAGCAGAGGTTTGTTGCCTTTAGAAACCAGAGAAGAAACTGTATTTGAAGCAGCAGAGGCCCTGCTCTGGAAGGTTTTGTTTTGTTTGTTTGGTGGGGTTTTTTTTAAGTGTATTCATTACTATTTTTGTTTTAAAAAAGTTTGATCATATCTCAGAGAATGAGAACAATGAAAGAAAAAGCAGTTAGTAGATGTTTACTGGTTTTTCTCCCACTATTCTCTGTGATATCTAAACTGAAAGCTGTTGGTCTAGAAGTCTCTTGAAAACTTTGCATCTCCTTTCTCCTGAAAATATACAATTGCACAGTTTGGACTCCTAACTAGTGGAGGAAAAAATGAACATACAAACCTTCCCATAGAGCTGTAGGTTATATCTAGAGTGCTAATACTATCCTCTGACCTCAATTACCTGGGTGTCAGGACCTGGGAATGAACTGGGGAGCTAAGCTTTTTAAGAATGTAGAGGTACCCTCAGGGGTTTCAGTGTTGTTTTTATAGCTACAGATTCATTTCCAAAAAGTGATAGCAGACAGAGATCCTCTACCCTAGAAGCACATTCTGAAAGCTGGAGCCAAAGAATGTGGCTGGAGCCTTGTAAAACCTAGAAGATCTTAGTGAAACCAGATGGGCTTGGCATATCAGCCTAAACAGGAAAGCTGGGTTAAATCCAGAAGGAGAAGTGCACTGAGACACTGCTCCATGGAGCAGGAGCAGAGGCTGCATTTCTTCCTGTGGATTGCTCAGCAGAAGCCTCTTGGGAAATTCTCCCAACACAGTGAGCCGTTAGGTAGACCTGATTTCCCTGCTTTAATTGGAATATCTTATGCCCATCCTGGCTATGGAGAGATCACTCCTGCCTTTAAAATAACTTATCCTTGAGGCTCATAAATTAAATTACTACTTGCATGATAAGAGTACCTCTTGTCTCCAACCAGATCAGGTCTAACATAACTGGTACTGTACAAACAGGGTAATCACAATTTGCAATGGAACAAATTGCACCCAGTATATACAGGAAAAGCAATCTCAATGGAAAGCATCCCTGGATACAGTTAGAATGTCTTAATTAGGTCATCCTTAGAATCCTATCACACAAACATATTCTAAACAACACGATTTGAAAACTATGATGTGCTATGAAGATATTCAGTGTATTTCTGGAGCAAAGCATAAACATTTCCACCTGAGTGCAGTTGCTGTAAATTAGGTTGCCAAGTGATAATGGATATTAGCTTGCTTGTGACTATAAGAAAGGAAATAAATTTCTTTTTTATAAAAACACATTTCTCATACCTTCATGTTCATCTGCTGCACAGTCTTACAAGCAGGGTTGATGGTAGAGGTGGCAGTGGTGCTCCTTTGTCACAAAATTTATTTTAATACACCTTGGCTCTAAAATATTGTGCAAAGCTGCATTATATTTTAATCTGCAGGTGGGATAGCTGAAGAATGATCCCCTCCAGGGAAACTTTTTTTTTTTCTTCTGATTTTTAACAGGGAAAATGGTTTGAGGCCAAGTTTTAGCAAGAGAGGAAACTTGCTTAAATCAACAATAAGATGCTGTAAGGAGCAGTATGTCAGAATCACTAAGCCAGAGTGACACACAGTTCCAGTGTAAATCCCATGATTGCTAAATGAATCCACTTACTGCTCACAACATCTGTGACCTGCTGCTCCACACCTCTCTCAACCACAGAATGACTCTGCTGTCTCTGATTGTGTTCCTGCACACCCTGTGTCCTTCAGCTGCTCTCTCACTGCATAGCAAGTGCATAGGTAGCAAAGATGTTGTGGAAAAGTATGTTTGGGCAGAATATAACCTCTAAACTATACAACTGATTCAGAAGAAATGGAAAGAAGTTGAGAGAGGGTTTTGGATAATTTTGAATTTGGCTGACACAGTCAAATTCAAACAATTCTATGGCAAATTTTACTTGTACTACATGTTACACAAAGGAACTTTACAATTTTCTTAAGGTGCCAAAATATAGTTCTCTTGATTTTGTGCTTGGCCATTCTTGACCCTAATAGAGTGTTTTTGTCATATATACAACTCTCCCAAAATGCCAAGTAGTGTGTCACAACCACTTTTTCTTTACAACATATTGACGAGGACCTTTGGATTTCCCCCTACTAGAGAGAAGTTATTTGATGTCTCACTACCCCTGTTCCATTCACTGACTGAAGAGACAGCCTGATGAAATGACAATAATTAAACATCTCTATAACATTTCCAATTTCAGACAAATGTGGAAATTAGAAGGCTTATCCTCTTATCCTTTACCAGCTTACAACATTTTATGGGTAATTTGGCTTATATTTTGATCTGAAAGATCTTTCTAGCAAATGTGTAAAATTCTGTTATCTAAAGACTACAGAATGCATACTTTTAAAAATGTTTTCAGATCTGTCTAAATAGTGCTGAATGTTGCATCTATGTTAATGTTTTATCATTTTGGAATGACAATGACAGATAATGATTTACTTTAAAGAACGCCTGCAATTAAACTAAAGTCTACATTGGCAACATACAGCTGGGACAACTGAAACAAACATCTCACTTAGGCACTAGCTTTCTGGCATTCAAATCACAGCACAATTACACTTTATAGAAATGTGATGCTCTTTTTTTTTCTTTTGCAGATGTAGGATGAAAAACATGAAGAGATCTGCACTATAGACCTATTCTAATACTGCTCATACACTTCCTATTTTGAAAGGTTTCTTAACAGCATCAAAAAAAAATACTGAGACTCCAGTGATCAACTGGAGAGATTTGTGTTTGTTCCCAGTGCTTTGGGGGCTATCTTAACTCATTTAGATCCTTCTGTTCCAGTCTGTTTGAGGCTTCCAAAACATCCTTGGCAGTGTATCATTTCAGAGTTGGTGTATATTGCCCCATGTCATACAGTAGCAATAATGGGCTTTCTAAACCACTCCTTGTCAAGCATGATACATTTGTTTCATCTTTCCAGCATTCCTGTGAGTCACAATTCTCCAACTGTTCTGCAAACAGGATTGCCTTGATCTTGTAACAACCTGAGAGTACAGCAAAAATGGGACAAAGACCCCTTGGTCAGGGTGAATTTCACTCAGTGAGTCATTGATAAAGTTAGTCAGGAGACATTATCATAGAAGTCTGCTTTGGAAAAATATTCTGTACTAAAAATTGTTTATTTTTGTGTCATAGCATTTTAATCTTGGAAAATTATGAGGGTTTGAGTATAATTTTGTATTATTTCCTGTATTTACATTTTATACTAACATTTTGACCTTGCACTATGCCATACACGATTGATGTTGAAATGCTGCAAAGCTACACACTGAAGTGATCTTATTTTTTAAGGGATTTTTTTTGAGTCATAAAGGAAATCTCCTATTTAGTACTGATGGAGACAATACCTTTCTTGTAACAGATAGTTTTATTAGAAAATAAACTTGAGACAATATTTATTTAAGACTTTTTTTCTATTTCAAAGGAAATACTCCCTTGTTTATTTAGAATTTTAAAAAGCAGGCTCTCTTAAAACCTGTCTAGTCTCAAACTTTTCTCTTGCAGGAATTATGGGAATGTGGGAGATGAATATCTGCCAGCACACCTACAGTCTTTCCCTTTCTTAGATCATCATCATTTTGATTGTCACTTGCCAATGAGATGGGAAGAGAGCTATCCCCAGGAAGCCAGATATCTTTAAGAGATGTGAGATATGGAGGAGAAGGTTTCAGACCCAGAAAGTCCCTGTTCTTGGAAGAGGTGGCACTCTACTAAAGCCTAAATTCATGTAAATAAATAAGTATTTTTGGCTTACCAGGAAACACAGAATCCCTATGGGCTCAAATCCCAAAGGCAAAAAATGAACACATAGTACAAGATCTGTACTATAAACCAGGCAGCCAAGAGAATGAAAGTAACTGAAACTTACTGAGGGAAACCACATCAGGGCAGAAGGAAGTAGTAAAAGGAATATTCAATTACACACAGAGAGACACAGAGAGTTAAATTAACATAGACTCATTTAGATATAATAGGACACCCAAAATGGATCAGTATTATATTCTCACAGGTAAATTTATAAGGAAAGAAAGAAGGAAAGTGCAGAGCTTGATCAAAAATTTTATTATCAATGTGTCCATGACTATGGTGTATTTACATTTACCATTCTTACCAAAGCAATAAAAGTCAAAATACCCAATGCAACAGTTTTTTGCTAAAAGAGAAAATTATGAATATGTGAAAAACTTTTAGAGAAGAAATTAAAAGGTACAGTCAGAAGAGTGACATACAAATTGGTGCCATGGAGAGTGTTAATGCACATATGTACTGGTGTCTCAGTAAAAAAATATACAGCCTTAACAAAAAGACTTAAGGAAAGCTAAAAGTAAAGCTCTGTGCATTAGAAGAAGTGTGGCATGGAGCCTATTCAGTTGAGAATGTATTCTTCAGAAAGCCAATGGTGTGGCCATGTGGGAAAACAGAAAAGAAGCTCCAGTGATGACTGTAGAAGTACAAGAGAGTCTAGGATGCCAACAGCATGGAAACCTCTCAGGAGTAGGAAGCTTGAAACTAGGTTAATAATGTCAATAGGCAATCAAAGTAAAAAGGCACTTTAGAAAACATATAGCTGCAACAGAAGACTTAAAGTATATTGGACTCATGTTCAGCCATTTGGGAACCATTGGGTTGGTTTTTCTCCTGAGAGATGACGCAGATGAGGCAGAAGCAACATTCTACAGTGAAGCAGCAGTAGCTGAAACCACTTTAATAACAAAAAACCCGAATACTTATGGGACCAGATAACATTTATGTAAGACTTCTTAGGGAACTTGGAATGAAATATTTTAACCATTGTAGTATATAACCTGTGACTTAAAAAGAATAGATAAAAGAAACAAGATTAAACAATATGAAAGATTTTCCCAACAAGAAATATAGCAAAGGACTCTTACAGAAGACAAGACCTGTAGGGGAATGTTACTGGAACCCATATAAGACCATGAATGACATGCAAAACATGAACATGGAATGATTCCTTTTTTCTTTCACAACAAAAAACAGAAGCATCAAACATACCTAGCAGGCAATGCAGTTTAGAAAAAGCAAAAGGACATATTCTTACCCCCAACACATATTGAGATGGTTGAGCTCCTTTCCACAGGATGTCATAAATGTTAAAGTTTTACATTAATTCAAATGCCATTGGACAAATCATTCAATTACAAAAAAGAGAAATTAACAAGAAATTGTCCATGAAAGGCATTCATAACAAAGATAGCACTTCTAGATTTAAAAAACCTCTGAGTTGTGAATGTCCAGGCTTTTTATGAGAAGAGACATACCTATTTTGTCCTGTGCTCTCATAGTCTTAATGTTATTATTGAGATTGTGAAGACTAAATGACTTCAGACCTTAGACATGTACTCTCTCTGGCCAATGACCATTTTTGGCTATATTACATGGGTTTTGTTACATGCAAAGAAACACAATAACAAGTGCCATACAATAAGGAAGTCACAGTATTTCTGTCTTTCCACCTTTAATAAAGTATATTCATTAATGTATACACTATTTGTAAACTAAATGCTTTCCTCAGATTTATTACATATTAAAATAATACTTATTATTCATCATAACACTGTTATTCACACTTAAGAATAAAATCTAAATACAATTCTCTTCAATATCTTCATAAATGACATGGACACAGGACTGGAAGTTATACTAAGTGTGAATGCACTAAACTGGGAGGAGCTGTTGAGTCCCTTGAAGGCAGAGAAGGCCTGCAGAGAGATCTGGATGGATTAGAGGGCTTGGCAATCACCAACCATGTGAAGTTTAACAAGAGCAAGTGCCAGATTTTGCATCTAGAATGGGGCAACCCTAGATGTATGTACAGCCTGGGTAATAAGAAGCTGGAAAGCAGCCCCACAGAGAGGGATCTGGGGGTTTTGGTCAATGGCAAGTTGAATATGAATCAACAATGTGCCCTGGTAGCCAAAAGGGTTGTGTCAAGCACTGTATTGTTAGCCGCTGAAAAGAGGTGATAGTCCCACTCTACTCTGTGATGGTGTGGCCTCATCTCTAGCATTGTGTACAGTTTTGGGTACCACAATATAGGAAGGATATGAAGCTGCTGGAGAGCATCCAGAGGAGGGACAAAAATATGGTGAAGAGTCTAGAGGGGAAGCCATAGGAGGAATGGCTGAGGTCACTTGTTTTCTTCTTCCTGCAGAAAAGGAGATAGAGGGGAGACCTCATGGATGTCTATAACTTCCTTACAAGAGGAAGTGGAGGGGCAAGACCTCATCTCTTCTCTCTGGTGACCATTGACAAGACCTAAGAGAACAGTATGCAGCTCTGCCGGGGTAGGTTCAGATTGGATATTAGGAAAAGATTTTCACCCAGAGAGTGGTGGAGCACTGAAACAAACTCCCTAGTACAGTGCCAAACCTGACAGAATTCAAGAAGCATCTGGTCAATGTTCAGGACATTCTATGATTCTAATTAAGATTTATAGTAACTCTATATGTTAAATTTAATAAATTTTTATTTGCGAGACATTGAAGGAAATGAAACAAAAGAGTTCTCTATCAGCATAGAAGATCTACAGCAAAGGCAGTCTCATACACATTTGGTCTAATTCCACATATTTTGTTTTGCTTCTTGAACAAAACATTATTTCAATATATTTGGGGTGATAAATATAATTATCCATTGAACATTTATTCATTCTTTAGCTATTGAGAGAAAGAGCATTTGAATTGAAAGATACCTCCCACTGAGTTTGAACTTCCTATCTCTAAATCATATGGTGCTATCAGTGTAATTTTCTCATTTGATCTAAACCATTACAACGAGCTTCAATATTTTTCAAGTATCTATAATTGCTGAAGGGAGACAGAACACTTTAAAACATAATTTGAAATAAGCAGTTTTAAATAATGACTCTTATTTGTTACAAACGGATGAAAATTGGAAGACAAGTTAACTCAAAGCAGATAAATCTCCCATTTCTCCTTTATGTGAAATAAAAGGGAAAGGAAATCTTGAGTATTGGTGGTGGTTACAGGTCTTTTCCAATAGCTTCTCAAAAATAGATTCTTTTAAATTCTCTTGGTCTGATTTTGACTACCTTAGAGTGTACATGTGTACGTACCATAGAGGCTCTATGTCCCTCCTTCCTCTGAAACACATCTGGTCAGTGACAGGTTACCAGACTAGATGGATAACAACCAGGATTCAAGACTACAATTTCTCTCCTCTAAGCAACAACATCCTGCTTGATTGATCCTGGATTAATATTCTATCTGTTGAGTATGAAACAGCAGTAACTGATATCCAGCAGGCATTGCACCCTGAATTTTGAGTTGACAGTTTGTGCATCCAACACTCTTCTACAGAATGGTGAGAGAAAAACTGTGGGAGAAGTATAGCCAAACAGAATCGATGCCCTGTTTAAAGGGCTGGCTTGTGGGATAGGCAGCCATTGGGTATGTCTTCTCATTTTCAAACCAGATTTGCACAATCCAGTGCTGAGAGAAGCAAATCATAGAATTATCACATCCCTAGCCCTACTAAACATGTTTAACCTAGTGCTCCTTCTTTATTGCTCTGGGTCCACAAGAATCCCTTAGTGAAAATAAAGATCTATAACCTGCTATTTTCTAATCAGGGCTGTTTAAGGAGATGTCCTTGAAGAAAGTTACTTACCCTTAGTACTGTATGTTGGACTGTGTCATTCTTTGAGTGAAGTAATACAGTGTTAATGATAAGACATTATTTGGTACTACAGCTGCATAAACTGAACTAATAAATATCAAAAATGAAAGCTAGCAGCAAGTTCTTTATTTCTGTACAATCTACATAGTTTTGATAAGTGGATTTCTTTCAAGTGGTAAACAGCTTCTATAGTAATGTCTCAGTGACTGAGCAGTCCCTTTTATTCTGAAGGTAGTTCTGATTTCTTTGCAAATGAAAGTGAGTTGATCTGAACTGTGCTTTTGTTGGTGTAGCAGAGTTTCAATGCAATAAACACTTTTACAGCATTTACAGATAAACTCCTCCTGGCACAAGAGACATTAATCCTCTATTAATTTTAATGAAGCCCTAAAATACTGCTTATTTTAAAAATTATAACAGAAAATTAGGGTGCACCCTAAAAAATTTTCAACTGGACAGCAGACTGCTCAAAAAGCATACTTGGTCTCACTTATTTCAATATATGAAAAACTACTTTTCCAAGGAAAAGGAATAAATGTTTCTAATCCTGTGAACCCAGGAAAGTTTGAAGGTAGTAGTTTGACTATCTCTTTTCCACCCAAGCTGAGCTTTCAAAATACTGATGTTAGGCAATTTCTTGGCATCCTTTGATTAGCTGCCCATGGAGTCATGTGCCACCAGGGATTTCAGCCTCTGTGCAAAGTCCTGAGACTACTACTGCTTTTGCTAGGCTGACTTTATTCTTTCTTAGCCCACACCTTTTTCTTCCTTGCTTAGACATTAAATATCTGGTCATTTGGTAATATTTGGATGAAACTGGGAAGTGGCTGTGAGTTAGTTGGTGAAAATATGTAATAAATGATAAATGGATGTGTAACCTACAATCATGCTTTGTCAGTATTGCTCCTCAAAAAAACTTCCTGATATTGTCATTTAAGTGACTGTAATCTTTTCTTTGGGATATGGTAAGAATTTGATCTTGCCAACAGAGCTACTATTAAATTTTCACACTGAGTCCTTAACATTGATGTTTGCATCACCCATCAGTGTCTCTCTTGGATCTTGCCCCCTTGCTCAGGTTCTTGCTGTAAAAATCTGCATATGCTGATTTCTGCCCTGCTTCTTACAGATATATCTGTCACCCTATTGTCTCAAAGCCTGCTCTGTTCCCCTGGCTTGTGGGTTGAATGATTGAGCTGCTGAATATCTACTAGATAATGACCTTTTCAGCAGTTTTTCAGATAATGAGCTGTATGTTGCAATATGACTTCAAGATCAGAGCAGAAGACTGGAAGAGGGAAAATGTGATGCTTAGGTTTACAAAGGGATTTGAGAATTACTAGGAAATTAAAGCTATTATTTAATTTTGTTAGAAGTGATCAAATTGGTATTACAAACCATTCATAGTTAAGCTTAATATACCAAGAAAAAGTCAAAGTGTTCCTGTAAATAGAAGTCATTTCTGGAAAAAAAAAGTAAAGAGATTTCTTATCTCCAAAAAGCCCATCAGATTTCTTCAGAGGCATTAAAGATCCTGTGGGTTATGGTGATACTGTTGCTTTAGTTCACATAGCTTTCAAAATATTTTAACTTCTTTCACATTCTTTGATGTCTTTATGAGGGATAAAAACATACAGGCTATAGCAAAACTAGAAATCAGAGTCAATTTCAAACTTAAAGGAGGTCTATAATGTACCTGTGTGAGGACCTTGGCTATCCCACCTCATCATAAACACATCTGAACAACAAAAAAAACCCACCAACAAACAAAACAAACAAAAGACCCAACAAAACAAAACATAAGGGAAGTCACAAAGGACAAAGTCTGAAGCCAATATGTAATTATTTGCAATTGTTCTGTTTAGACAGATCTCAGTAATGACTGAGTGATAAAATGACACATAAGATTTAGGGCTTAAAAAAATTTTCCTTTATGCTGTTGACTATGGTGATGTCTAGGTAAGCTATAGCCACCTAAGGAAGAGACTCAGAAGTCAGCATGGCTATTTTTCTATGTTCAATAACTTTGGTTTCAGAAGCAATCATAAAGACAAATAAAACATTAGGAATAAAGTAGAGATGCTCCACAGTCCAATGTAAAGTAGTATTGTGGAAATAATGGTCACCCACTGAAATTATCCAGCAGAATTTTTAAAACAAAGGTTTTTTCATTGAAAGCATAGCTTAACCTGGAATTGACTGACAGATGGTATCAAATGGTACCAAAACTGGTACCAAAAAATGGGGGGAAAAAATGGGCCAAACCAGTAAATTGGTTCAAAACATTACTAGACAATTTTATGGAGTAGGATTATTTGTTGACTGACCAACATTTATCAAACATAATGATGTACACCCTCAGTTCAGCAAGTCCTGAAAACACGAATTGCTGGAAGCTCAAAGATGATGATGCGTATTCCTTACACCTTCTACCTATAATTTGCTGCTGGCTGCTGCTGGTGATCATTTTCCCCCCTAATTTTTATATAGGGCAACAGATTTTACCTGGAGCTATCCCTCAACCTGATCTATAAACAGATGCTGGTGAGGCAGCCAGCATACCACTTCCCAAGCAGACTGTTGTGAAGGAAGCATTTAGAGCTCTAAAGTGCACCCCAGCTTTCTGGGCCCTAATATCCCTGAAGATGTTATGAATTCCTTTGTGCTCTGCAGTTACTGCTACCAAACTTCTTCAGATCAAACTCATTCTGTATGAAGTAGAGATGAAGCACAGGACTCTCTAGGTGTATATTAGAGAGAGGTTTTTTTTTCTTACTAGACACATGCACATGCACACACCTATTTCTTGATCTGAAACCACCTGATTCAGACAGTCCCTAGGCACACTGGAATTCCTAGGTTTTCAAGACTGATGGAGCAGTCAAGTCATTGACCTGGAACCTGGATTAGACTGGAAAGTACTGAATTTCATTATGGTTGATACAGAGAATGGTTCAGGTTTTGTGAGTCTGTTTATTTAATGCAAACCAGCTTTACTCTAAAGAACTGAACTGCCCCAGTCAAAATGCAGTCGTCTTGTGCAGATAAGAACATAGAAGCTTTCTCTGTTAAAGTACAACTCCTGATACACAATAGATTTTAATTGTGTGGCTTTTATGCTGTTTATTCACTCCTTCAAGATAGTATTCTGCAGGACTCATCCATTCTTATTCCAAATTCTCTCTTCTTTGGAACAGCCTTCTTTGAGATGATGGAGGAAATCCATGTACATTTGCTTAGACCAATCTCCATTTGCAGAGGATACATTTTAACTCTGTGCAGGAAAGTTGTAGATTTTAGTTTTAATATTTTCCTTTCCAACCTTGACATCCATGTATCTATCACAAGAACACTTCCACTGAATTAATTAATTCTGTCTGACTGAAAATTGCTTTTTAACACTTTCCTGAATGAGCCATCAATTAATATGCAGATGAGAATTGATCCTTGGAGTACAGCTTTTCTACTTGGTTAGTGATTAATTCACACTGGTGACCTCTCTGAGCTCTTGGGGATACAGGTTTTGATTTTATCTTAACAGAGAATAAACACTATAAAAATAATAGATTCAGATACATGAAGTATAGCAAGAATAATAGAAGACAGGCTGATCATCTGTGCTATGTGGCTTGCATTTGAAACAATCTCTCCTCTGCAAGTCATCTCTGTTTATTAACGTAGTTTATTGTTTGGAAGAGAAACATAATCCTGAGCATAGGAAACGTCCTTGAACTTTTCACATCCTTCTAATACTACTTCAGATAGTAACATGCATCAGTAAGATAATACTAGACAGGACAGAGTCCTTTGTTTGGATTGGGATTTTTCTTGGGTGGTGAAGATGGTGATGTCTTTAAAGCCAGGGCCCTTTACATTTTAGCTTTCTTACGATATCTTCCACTGTTCCCTCTGCTGCCTCTCTCCCAGAACAGGTTTTCCAGTCAAACAGTTTAGTTTCCCTGGACTTATGTGAGTGATGGTGCTGAGTAGAAGCTTTGATGCTGGGCTGCATTAAAAAAGTGTGTCTAGCAGTGGGGAGGTGATTCTCCCATCTACTCTCATGAGACTACATCTGTAGTACTGTGTTCAGCACTAGGGCTCCCAGTGGAAGAAAAGTCCAGAGGAGGGCCACAAAGACAGTCAGGGCTCTGGAGCACCTCCACTAGAAGGACAGGTTGAGAGAGTTGGGGTTGTTCAGCCTGGAGAAGAGAGGGCTTCAGGGAGACCTCACAAGAGAGATGGGGAGAGATGTTTTACAAGGGCGTGTAGTGATAGAACAGGGGGCAATGGTTTGAAATTAAAAGAAGATAGATTTAGATTAGATATTAAGAAGAAATTCTTTACTGTGAGGGTGGTGAGACACTGGAACAGGTTGTTCAGAGATGTTGTGAATGCCCTATCCCTGGAAATGTCCAAGGCCAGGTTGGATAGGGTTTGAGAAACACAATCTAGTACAAGGTGTCCCTGCCCATGGCAGGGAAGTTGGAACTAGATCATCTTTAAGGTCCATTCCAGCCCGAATCATTCTATGATTTTCATGTTGTTCATACATTCTGTATACTGGATCGTGAGGTACTGAACATTTCATTTTGAATTTCTCATATTGCACTCTGTTCTAAATACTGGAGCTCATGCATTGCTTACATATTTCACTGTGTGCCAGAATTTTCTTTTCATCTAAAGGATGTGCTACATTCCCAGATTTTCACCTAGCTGAACTGGCAAGAGTCTCACATAGCACATCTGATAGCAATTAACTAGTGCAGCAGCCTCTGAAATGACTCTGCAATAATTGTGGCTTTGAGAAAATGGCAGGGTTTCATGTAAACTTCAACCAAACTGTGTATGAGTTTCAACAGACATGAATCACATATTTTCATGGTAACCTCTTATCGTTAAATCTCTCCCTCAGGCTCCACCTGTAGTGGGTTTTTCTCTCTCCCAGACAGGCACCTGGCAGGAACACTAATTCCATTCACCTGCTCACGGTAGCTGTTACCACTGTGAGAAAAGATTCCACTACATTTTTAACCCTTCTATCCCAGAACTGACTCCACCTTTCCCTTCTGCAGCTGTCTTGAGACCCTACTATGCTTTCCTGCTCTTTGCAAAAACCACTTGGAAAAGGAGCAGGTGGCACTGTTAAATCATGGACACAAACTACAAGTGATAAAGGCTGAGTATTAATTAAAGGAGTCATCAGGTATTTTTTTATTGTATATACAACTTCCTGAAAATATTTCCTGATTAAAACTGTACTTCCTATTGGAAAAGTTTCTTAACTGCAGAGTGGCATTTCTGGGAGGAAGACCCACAAACTTGTGGAGGGCAACCCAGTGCTCATCCATGGGAGCTGGACTCAAGTTCCTGTTTTGCAGATGAGGCTCAAATCTGTGTATTTTATATTTTGGATGACTCCCATTTTTCCTAAGGCAGTTGAATACACAACCATTGGGGCAGTAGGTGCAATACTACGCCCACTTACCTGGTTTGCTTTATTCTTTTACTAAAAAAAATCCAGGAAGTTTTGTTTTCTGATAGGGAACTAACCGTTTAAGCTTAGTCCTCCATAGTCCTTAGGAACTACATGTGAAAATGTCCAGTAAGACTTGCATCCTGCTAGTACAGTCTCCAATATCTTCTGGATGCAGACCAATGCAGGATATGACATCCTGAAACCCAAGTGCTTTGACAGATTGAGTGGTAAATTGTCAGAACAACTGCAAGTAAAGCATTAGCCCAAAAAGTATTTCTGTCTCATGTTTTTAGTGGCATTTAGTTTCTGGCTGTAACATGGCCCTCCTTAAGTTTATCAAAAAGCTTCTGTTTTTTTCCTTGCTACAATTCTTCTTTGCTGTAGGTGGGGACCATGTTGGTGGGGTAAAACTGCATGCTAAGTGAAGGCTTGGGCTTGTGGATACCCATTTGATGTAAGTTTGAAGTACATCATTAACAGCTCCCATAGAAAGATTCTCTCAATATTATAATACAGTTATAGTGGTGAACTCCTGCTGATCTAGGCAGGAACGAGCAAATGCCTGTCTAGCCTGTCTCTGGCTGGGGCTCAGAGCAGCTGCTTTTGGAAACAATGCCAATGCAAAATGGTTCATTCTCTGACACACTGTGCCAGCTAGCAGCATTCATCAGTTCAGGGCCTTCTTCACTGAAGGTCGGCTGTACGCACCGTGTTTATATTGCTAATGAACCCATTCACCATGACTGCCTGCTTCCCTTTATAAGCCATTGGTAAGTTGCCTATTCCAACTCCAGCATGTGGCATGCCAGGACATAGCTGGTAATATCCTGATCTAGCCAAAAGCACTGCTAGAGATGAGGAGTGCAAGTCTAGCATGATGAAGCTCTCTACTACCATCTTGAAAAGGAATGTCCTAAGGACAGTTTTCAACCCGTTCTTCCAAGTATCGCCCTTAGGTTAAGCATGTTCTGACATGCTATACCCAGCATTTGCCCTTAGAGTTAAAACAGTGTTTTAAATAAAATGGTAAAACTAATCTAGATCGATTCTTGCACAGCACAAAAGTCTAGCAATATAAAATCTTTCCAAAGCATATTTTCCTTTCTGTGCTCTGTGACTTGCCAGGGTAGGTTTCCATTCTTTCCAGGTGAATTAAAAAATATGCAATCGTTAAATAACTGAATGTTTTCTGATTTATGGATTAATTATTTTTTACTGGAGAAAAATATTCAAATCACTCGAGGAATAAAAACAGCTCTTTTACTATTCCATATTACTAGCACCCAAAGAATAATCTCCCATACAATACAATTTTCCATTATCTCGTTAAGCAGTTTTGAAGAACAGAAAAAAAGCAGAGGGTGCTCATATAAAAAGAAGTGGTTTGTTTTGTTTTTTAAAAAGAAATCTTTTTGAAATCAGAGCTTAGTACCAGTGATCTGGAAGTTTCTGTGGCTCATAAGAAAAGCAGTGCCATACAGACTAATTCTCTGATAGAACTTTGAGGTTATCTGGCAAAACTGACATTTACTTTTGAATAATATTAATTTTAAAGGAAGTGGTTATCTCATTGAGACATAGTTTCATTTTCAAACACCCAGCAGTTTCTGGTTATGACTTGCATCTGATTTTGTTTCTGGCACAAGTATTAGCTGCAAACTCTTGTAATTTCAAAATTATTTTCTGTATTAGGATTTCAATGAGGAAAAAAATACTTACCTTGGAACACAGACTCACTGTCTATGACAGCCTCAAGGTTCAATTCTCACCTGACCTAAGACTAAGAAATCCCAATATCAGAACCGTCCTGACAGATGCTAACAGACTGTAGTTTAATGATAAAGTACCACAACATGAAGAAACCTCCCACAAACTCTGTATGCCATGTAGCTGAATACAACACAGATCTAGCTTCATCTAGAACTGAATGGCTTCCTCTCACCACTGAGTTTTCAATGAGAATTTATACTTGGCACGCCTTAAAGATGGAGGATTCAATTAAACTTGGTAGGAGACCACTGATATTAGCAGAATTGTATCAGAGATTCATTTTGCCTCTTCTGTATTTAGGAGACTGATAAATTTCTGGATAAAACATGGGTACATCAGGATGAAGCCAAAGCTATTTTACAGTGACTGTTAAAAAAAAAAAAAAAAAAGTGGTGGTGGGGAATAGTCTAAGTAAACAAACTTCACTATGAAGGCTCATTTTCCATCACGATCCCTCTTAATGGAGCCATGCCAATTTCTACCAATAAAACATCTATTTCTGGCTAGTGATAACGAGAACACACTATGCAAGAGCCTGAATTGTGGGCAAGGACTGCACTACACACAAATGGAGAAGAAAATAATGGCTTTTTGGAAGATACTTGCAGTCTAAATTTTAAAATAAAAGCAAAAGAACGATGCTAACAGGCAAGCAGGGAAAAAAGCTTTGGGGGGAAAAAACAGCATCGTAAGTTAAAGAAAATGCGAATCTATCAATTTTGCCATGTCACAAAGGTCTGCTGTTTGTTGTAAAGTGGTGGTAATATTCCATTCTTTTTATAATACCAGGAATGAAATCCAGCCCCATGGATATTGTGAGAAGCTTAGCATAGATTTCTATGGGAGCATAGTGTCATGCAACCTCCCTATTCTCTTTGAAACCTGAGCTACGTTATCTCTGGATACAGCATGCTATCATTAAATAATAATAATTTTTTTTAAGAAGTTAATTGCATATTTTTGGTGATTCCTTTTCTCTTCTTATTTAAAAGAAGACTAATTTAAATAATAGCCTTATAAAAATGTGTGTTTTCTTTTCTCTCCCTCTGGCTTTCCTATCCCTCTTCTTTGTTCAGAATAAGATGTTCATTATTTGTCCAGTAAATGAGTAATCTGCTAATTAACTGCATTTGTTATGTGATGAATATTCAATTACCATAATGGAAACAGAAAGAAGATGTATCATACCTAAGTAAATTAATTTGTTGTTGGGCAATGAATTTGCATCCACCTGCTTGCAATTGTTCACTCAAAAATGCTCTCCTGGTTTGCAATATATGAGAATTAAAGGAGCTTACAGCCTATTTGCCACATACAAAAGGTGAATACCTTTCTCTCTGTCTCTTTTAACAGTATTATTTAAACAAATTGAATTCGGAGATAACATGTGTTCTGTGTAGTGATAAGAAAAAGAAATTACCAAGTAAATTACATTTATTTCCTGTCTTTGAAAATTGTAGCCCTCTCATATCTGGTTTTCAATGAAGTGAGAGCATCCTCTATGGAAAACCAGACCAAACCCCTTCTGTGCAAAACACTTCAAAATATATTTAACATCCAAGTCTCATTGTTCCATTCTTCTTGGTGTTGTCTAAAACAATTCCAGAAGTATCCAGTATAAAATGCTACAAAGTCAGCATAATGATCCACACTCAAATCATCAAAGTTTATCCAATTAACACAGTGAAGGTGAAAAAGGAACAAACTTAAACAGAGCGATCTCATTTCTGTCTGACAATGAGACTCTGTCTGATGCTCCTTCCCATTCTGTTCCCCCAAATTTAGAATGGAGTTATTATTAGTGCAATGTGTCAAAGTCCTTCATTTAAGCTAGCTATGACCTGAAAGCTTCCTCGCACAGCCTCCACGCTGCTGTTGTACTATGTATTCATGGAACAGCTGCTTTCCAAGGATGACTGCTTTTTCTCTATTTATTGCCAATTAAGGATCATTGTGGTACTTAGTATGGCACACAACAGTAAGACTGGAAATGATCCAAATGTAATACATAACACTTCTCTAACCTAAAGAAAAAGAAAGGGGGGAAAAAAAAGCAACAAACCAGAAACCAACTAAACAAGAAAAACGCCAAACAACCAAGACTTATAGCAAAAAAATATGCAGCACTAGAGTAAAGAATAGAATTACTGGTGCAATATATCATCAAGCTTTGTGGCCAAATGCTGAGGAGGAAATAGCTCATCTGTTCTTCGGGAGGGGGAGGAGAAGTCTAAACAAAACCAAACCTTCTGACATAGATTAATTTGCATGAAAATCCTATTCATAAATCCTAGAGAATCTCTCCACAGGCTTAGATTTTGAAAGTGGTAACCAGAAAGTGTTAGAGGAGGAAGAGGAGTAAGGAAAGAGATTAAGTTTTTTGATGAAAGTTAATTTTTTGGCAGTTGGGATTCAGAGCAATGGTTTGCAACACACTGGCTTGGAGGACTATGAGTTTGCTGCAACACAAAATGGTGATGGAATCTTATGCTATAAGATAGGATGTAGTGGATGTTTGCAGACACTGGAGAAGATGTGTCAATGTCTATGAACACTCAATACATGCCAAATACCTTCTTTACAAGGTAAAAATATAGGGTGGCACAGAGATTACTGGAAGCATCTCTGAACAGACCAGAAAATAGTTGTGGAAATGTAGGAGATTTTGAGAGACAAATGAACTTTTAAGGCACAGACACCACCTGGGAGTTGAATTTGATAGGAAGGTTTTGTCCCCCATATCTATATCTTGATCTATACCTTAATCTCACCAGGTTCATGACTGTGTTTCTTTCCATCTCTACTCACTGAAAAAATGGAATTTGGTTTGCTTTCCTAGTCTCAAAGTCCAAGATGCATTCACCCATGTGCTTTCAGCAAAGGTGGCAAGCACTCTAAACGCTCAGGCTGTACCAGAAAACATGCTTCTTCCCCTAACTCTCTTTCCTGTAAACTGAGGAGGAGTGTGCTCAGTGTGGGGCAGGCAGCAGAGTACTGTCAATATATGTCTTATCATTTCTTCTTTCCAGAAAGACTCTTCCTGATTTGTCACAGATTGACTGCCATGCTCCTACTCAATAATCTTTAGAGAATAAAAAAAGACTCAGTCTGTACCCAGCACAAGGTCAACAGAGAAATTTCTTTAGTCTGTGCCATTCTCACTTTCTGCTGGCACACAGAGAAGCAAGGCTGGTGAGGAAAAGCCAGGATTTGTCTGAAACTCACACCAGTAAGCACAGGGACAAACTGTCAGTGAAATGGCAAAGGAAGAGGGAACAAAGAGAGAGATTTGTGGCCTGTGTCCTAAAGCCATACAAGTTGTGTAGAGACATACAACTAGAGACAGACTTACATAGGCAGTTGGGAATCTGGAAATAGTGTAAGTGTCCTTCTACAGGGAGGATATCACAAATGACAGGCACTCTCCAGCTCACTGCTGTCTGGCAACAACTAAGGACATAGAAAGATGTGTTGGGGTTGTTTTGGGCAGAATTTTTTTATTTTTTTACTTTGCCAATGGAATATGTTAGCTAAAGATTTTGTGCTTTTCCTTATACTCTCCTTACATTTTTACAAGTTTTCATTTGTATTTTATTTACTTTGTTTTTCATTAAATAAAAAGAAACTAACACACAAGTTATTTCTAACTGAAACATTAGAAATATTCTTTAGAATACTGACAATTTTTTTTTAAAAATGTCCTCTATGAGAGAAGAAAGGGGATTGGAGAAGGCTTTTATCTTCCTTCTTGCCTTTAAGAAAGTTTTTTTTAATGCAGAAAATGTCTGCCAGATATAATGCCAATATATTCCCTTTCCTGTCATTGACTGTGAAATATAAAAATCCCCTAGACAGTTCTGACTCTGTCTCCTGATGGAGGTTAAGTTCTTTGTCAAGAAGTCATTGCATTTACATGCTATTAAAGCAGCATGCTGCCCAGCCTCATTCACCATATTTAGCTGTTGGAGTGTAGGTTATATGTGTTAGGATGAGGGTGATAAAGCTGTTGTGGTGTGTAACATAAGGTGATTTTCTTTACTGCACAATTACGGTTTATGTTACCATAAAGCTCTTGCCAGGGATGAAAAGTTGGGGAGGATTAAACAAAATGCTATAAAACATATCAAAGTGGATTGCATAAACAATTACCATGCTCTGGGAAATGGCTGATTAATTGACTGAAGTGAGACATCTGCAGGATGTAGGCGCTATGGATATATCAAAGGATCTCAACTGCCTCGTTTGTTCTAATAAAAGTGGCATAATTTGTGCCAACAGTACAAAGCCTCCTGTTATACCTAGTTTTGTCATCCTCATTATTAAGGGAAAGGGCACTACACCTCTAAGTGCAAGAGTGTTCTCACAGTCAGATCTACTTTCCAGTACCTAAAGGGAACTTACAAGAAGGCTGGAGAGGGCCTGTTTGCAAAGGCCTGGAATGAAAGGACAAGGGGCAATGGTTTTAAACTGGAGAGGAGGAGATTTAAATTGGACATTAGGAAGAAGTTCCTCACCACAAGGGTGGTGGAACACTGGAACAGGTTGCCCAGGGAGGTGGTTGAGGCCCCATCCCTGGCGGCATTCAAGGTGAGGCTTCACAGGGCTCTGGGCAAGCTGATCTAGTTGGGGATGTCCCTGCCCACTGCAGGGGGGTTGAACTAGATGACCTCCAGAGGTCCCTTCCAACCCAAACCATTCTATGATTCTATTCTATGATTCTATGATTCCCCAGTGCAGAGGCAAGAGAATAAGATTTTCTCAGATCTCACAAATTGAGAGTGAAGCCAGATTTAAGGAATAAAATGGATATGTGGGATATTTGGAAAAGCTTTTAACTGCTTCTATGACCTCTGGCTTTTCTTTGACCACTATTAGGAAAAGAAAACTGTTATTGTCCTTTCACTTGTCTTCCATGTTTGTCCAGTCCTTGTGACAGTAAAACTTTGCAATCTTCAGTGAACTTTTTCAGTTAAATACTGCTGTCTCTTTTCCCTGATAAGAAATTTAGACACATATAAAATGAGACCCATAATGCAAAGGTAAGACAGTGATCTCCTGTGTAAGTTCCTAGCTCTTACTGAAAACCTTACACAGTTGAGATACTTGAAAAATCAAGAAGTAGACTGTTTGTGCATGTCACACAAGAAACCTGGGTTAAGGCAGGCAACTAAAGATATTTGACTCTTTCTGTGTCCGACACCACAAGAAATCACAACTGTCTGGTTCTCCTGGTTTAAGAACAGGAGAAAAAAAAGAAAGCTGGGTGAATGTTTCAGTAAACCTCACTTATTCTTTAAAAGCTAAAAATAAAATAGAATATGTAAAGCTTAATAGTTTTCTCTTTTGTAGTCTGAATCAGTCGCATCTTCAGAATTATTGGTGTAGTCAAGAAGTTGTCCTTTTCCCTTAGAATTCTCCTCATTTTCCCATCTTGATCCCCTTTGCAAGATAAGCTTTTCTCCCTGATGATTTCTGAGTGAATCTTTCTAGAGGAATTTGGGTTGGAAAGTAAGTATCTGCATGTTACACGCTAAGCAGTCAGCTGTGGGATACTGAAAGAAGCAGAGTTACCTGAAGGGGTTTGTCTAACCCTTTTGTCTATCAATTAATGTGCCATTTAAAGCTCTGTGCAAACACAAGTGTAGAAAAATAAATATAAAAGTAGAGGAGTGAACACATTGATGACAATGTGTACCTTACTAGAGTAGCTATGTGGCAAAATCATCTACTTTTGTTCCATGTTGAATGCTCTCCCATTGGAAAAAACTTGTACCTGGCACAGGGCAACCCTGGATGTATGCACAGCCTGGGAAACAAGAGGCTGAAGAGTAGCCCTACAGAAAGGAATGTGAGAGTTGTGGTTGATGGCAAGTTGAGTATGAGTCAATAATATACTCTGGCAGCCAAGAGGGCCAGTTAGGTCCTGGGGTGCTTCAAGCACTCCACTGTGAGGTCGGGGTTCCTTCCAACTCAGGACATTCTATTATCCTATGAATTTTTTCTCTTCACCCTTTAACAATTTCTTTTATTCATCTGTTATTGTTTCATGGTTCAGTCCTGCTGGTTCCCAGCCTGGCAGACATCCCAACACCCTTGCCTGAACCATAGTTTGCTCTCTCTAAATCCTTTCCCTCATGACAGTATGTCAGATATTCATAGCTTTTTCAAATACTTAAGTTTGAAGTTTAAAAAGCACCTTTTAACCCAGTCTAGTGATCAGCAATGTTCCAGACATTTTTCTTCTTGCTACATAGCTAAATAACATCTATCTTGTCAGTGAGAAATCATCAGCATCTGTTACTTAATGCTGGTCTTGTGAGTTGTTCAACTTGATCTCTTGTTTACACTGATCTGCAGAAGAATCCTGTAGACAAGTCTAAGAATTCAAAAAGGGAAATCAGAAATATTAACAGGAAATTACATGTCTACTTCCACACAATAAATAATAATTGAACATTTTATAGCATTTGGATATTTTACCAGTGATAACTACATAAGGGTTCTACCTTAAAGCTGCTTAAAATGTAATAGATATTTTGGATAAACCAATGACTTCCATTAGGATTTCTTTCCTGTTCTATTAATGGATAAATTATTATATGCACTGTGTCAGCAAACTGAAATTATTATATCTTATTACTTATTCTCATCACTGTTCTGCATGCAGTATGCATGTATATCACCATAAGGGACATTCATGAGCTCAGGAGCTCACCACACCTTTGAGGTCTTAAGTCTCCAGAGTCCAAGTGCCAGAAAGAGTCTATTCATGGCCTAAGTGTTTGACATAGTTTTCAAACATTATAATTTCATGTTTACAGCTGATCTCCAGTTGCTCAGACCCGCTTTCCCAAAGCTTCCACTACATTGTTGTTGTACTTCTCACAGGTACATGATTACTGAAACAAAAACCATGAGGGATTGCACTGGGGTGCAATCAAAACCAAAACACAGTGCATACATCTCTGTAGAGAAGCTGAATGTGTATATGACACTCCCACTAATCCCTCAATAATCCAAGGGGGTTAACGTAGTACCTTCACAACATCAGGTCATTTTGCTGACTCTTACTCCTTAAAAATGAGTTGTCTTTCAGTTTGTCAATGGATTCAGTTCTGTCCTGCTTGGGATTGGTCTGTCCTAGATAGAAGCTCTCCTATTTTGCTTATGTGTTATGACCAGAAAATAATTCAGAAAAGAGTTCTTCATACTGATTATTGACACTATATTGGAGGCAAATGGTTGACTCTTTCTTCTTAAACCCAAACTGTCATAAGACATGGATATACATATGTTTATATTTATTTGTATTATATATAAGTATTCATGTCTATAACCTATGAACCTCTGACCATTTGGCAATGATTAAGTACATAAATTATTCAAAATCTAAAGAAGATAAACCACCACTATCTTGAAAGTGAAAAAACTTGGTCCCAGGCTGACTATCATCAGGAGTGGTGCTGATCCTCTTCCACATTTTTATTTATTGATTTGTGTATAAAAGTGTGAGAGAAAAAGGGAATTGCACGCTGATTTCCTACTATGTAGCCATCACTAGGAGGGGCACCAAGCTTGCTTCGAGACTTTGAAGTGTAGTAAATTATTCTGTTACGAGCCTATTAAGAAATTTCAACGAAGATAGAAGTGTTGGGAATGTTCTTCTGGCTAGCAAAAAAAAAAAAAATCTATATTCACTAGGTTTCTGTGAGATTATTTTCAAAAAATCATTTTAAATAATGAGAGAAAAACAAACCAAAAAAACCCCAACAAAACAAAAACAAAAAACCCCACACCACTGAAACCAAAATGTTGAGTAATGTGAAATGATTTGTTCACAATTATGGGAAAAGAGTAATTTGCTTACTCCTTCCAAGACCCTACAGATTGCCAGGTTTTCGCTTAGCTCTATCCTTACAGCAATGGAAGAGTATTCAACTTCTCCTTTGTTAATACTTTGTAAATTACTTAGTTTCATCACAATGTCAGTTTCCCTAGTGCTCCCCTTCAATCTGCTGCTATTTTTAAAACCGTTTTTATAATGCATAAAAAATGTATTTTAATAACATAACTTGATACTAGAATGGTATGACTGAAAATATCTCTAAATACAAGGAATTGTGAGGAAAATGATACTCTAAATGATAATCAAGGAATTAAACCATTGACCTAGAAAACCAGCTTTAATGATAGATATTGGAGTAGTACAGATTCTCCATAGAGATAGCAGAGAAATAAAAAAAAAACAACACCAAACTCAAGAATTTAATTTACGTTTGAGAAATAAGATGTTGTGGCTGTGATAGGCAAATTTCAGCTAGTGCTAAAGGAGTGGTTATGTTGGCTTCAGAGATCCTTAACTCCATGACTCTTCTTTTTCTCCCACAATTAAATTCCCATGGCTACTGCACAAGATGCATAACTTACATTGCAGATGTAACTATGCTACTATGTCCATGCTGGTTTAGCTGTGGCAGCAGGATCATTTTCTATAGAGGTAGAGTATGTTAACAGGAGGTTTTCTGCCTTCATAGTTGCATAACTTCCCCAAGCACCCAGAGGTCTCTTTTGAAGCTCTCTTTTGTCAGCATAGCTGTGTCCACATGGGGTTTTTGGCTGGCATAGCTATTTTGGCAAAGAATATGTGATTTTTCACACCCTTCATTGACATAGCTGTGTGAGTAAAACATTGCAGAGCAGAAGCAGCATGCACACACAACATGCCTCTGCCTCCCCAGCCTGCCTTTGCTTTTCTTCTCACCACAAATTAATAACTTGAGGCATGGTTTGCTGAAGAAGGGAATAGACAAAAAGAGTTTAAATTAGCACATCATTGTTACTCCCAGCTACTACTAGAAGATCACGTAGAGGAAATAGAGGAATGGGGGGATGTAACTAAAACTTCAAGAGAGTTCCTTTTTTTTTCCTGGTGATGATGTTAGGCACTAAGAAAAAGCAACATGCAGGCTTGCCACTAGAAATTTTTGAGGATAGGCCCACTATGCAAGATATGCACAGATAGGCTAAATAATCTCAAGGTACTACTGATCCACCAAAGTATATTGGAGAACACAATTTTAAAGAAACAGAAGCTCCACTGCTGGGATCATTAAGCCTGTGCTTGGTTTGGGCTTTTGTGCCAGCAGTCAGGTGCTACTAACCAAAGGAGAAAAATAGATGTGTAGACTTTACATCTATGGTATTCTCCCAGCTCCACTTGGCTCCAAGAGCCAACAGCCAGGTTGACACTCAAGAGAGGGATTTTCAAAACACTTCTTCTTAGGACCAGGCTACTGAAACATGATGCTTTCATGTAGAGCCAAGCAGATGTCACTATTTGTAACAGCAGGAGGGAAAACAGCAGTATCCTGTCTTCAGCTCCCATTTACCCATGAGAAGCAGTAAAAAATATACTACTCCACCTTTTCCGATCCACACTCCAAGTAAATGTTCATGTGTCACTAAAGTACTATCCCAAGTGTTCAGCTGTTAAAAGATCTAGATATTATATTTGTCTTTTTTATGCTTGTCTGCTTCCTTGTATCTCCTGCTGAGAGCCCTTTTTTCAGTATATGTGAGCTGAGTCATGGTGAGTAGCTGAAATGATTCTACAGAGTGACAGAAAGTCATAGATACTAGTTTCTAGGGCCAGTTATGCCTCTCTAGGGACAATTCTATTTTATCCAGCATGTTACTAAGTAGCAAGTGGTAGTCAGAAATAAAATAGCTGTGCTGCCCATATGTTGCTAAACACACTCTTCTCCCATTTTTTACTTCCTTTCTCATCCATTAATGCCATACTTGAACTCCTCTCAAGTAGGTCAATGAATCTGCTAAAGAAGTTACAATATCAATAAAAGGAAGCTGTACTCCAGATGAGTTTTTTCCTGATTTCTTTGCAAGACAATAATTCATTTTATTTCTACAAAAAACCATAAGAACAGGAATGCTATGATATGAATCAACAAGAGTGATCTACAAGAATATGAGTTACCTGAAGAAGCTGAAAAATAAGTATGAAATACACATGAAATACATTGATGTATCAACCAGGCAGCTAAGAAATCACTCAAATCAATGCCAAAAGTTGTTTTGTGTAAATCTTTCTGTGTGGATTAGCTGACCAGCCTGAGGCAGAAGTAAGTAGGAACATCCGTTATCGTATTTATTCATTAGAGTTAATTCACCTCCCAAAAAAGGGCAGTTATAAATGTATCTGTCATGAACAAAATAGGTTAAAGAATAACAACTGGAAGGAAAAATAGAACATCATGAAACAGAATTCAGTATTGCATTTGGCATATTATTTGCATCTTTACAAAGTCTAGTGTAACAAACCTGAAACGAAGAGCCTAGAATTCCAAGATAATCTTTTACCATGATGGGACAACTTCTAAGAGAAGACTGGAGGAAAAGAATAATATCTACAAATACTGGTATAAAAGGGAATAATTTTTTTCAAGTTATGACTATTTGAATTCCTTTAATCATATTGTGATAACTGAAGTCAAACCCCAGTGGATTATTGACGTTAAACAAGTCTGCTCCAGTTACTGTAACTCGAACACTTGGTAACTATTGGATTGCACATCACCAATCCTTAAAAATATCCTAAACAAACAGAAAAAAACCCCACCCAAAACAAAGCAAACAAACAAAACCCCAAAACAAACAAACAAAACCCCAAAACAACAAAAAATCACACACAGAAAATATTCAACACCTTGAACTGTTTTCCATTTTACATCAACTGGTCTTGCAAAACTAACTTGAATAAACAGGCAGTGGGATTATTTGTCTTATGGATCACAGAAAGGAGGGGCTCAGTAGCATATGGTATTGATGTCACCATCATGATTTACAGTGATTGTTTTCCAAGCTGGTAACTGGATGAGAGAGAAAAATAAAGGCCAAATTTTTTGCTCAACTAGAAAATGTCAGTCCTGGTGACAAAACTGCTACCTATATGGATTGTTTTTGAATAAGGCAATGTAAAATGAGCAAGTAGTGGAGGATGATTTGTTTCCTACCTAAAACCACAGTCAGTTCCTGCAGGTACTATTGCAACATAACTAGCCATGTTTCAGAATGGCAACCTGACATTTTCTTAATCACAAAAAAAAACCCCAAACCCCCCAAAAGTAGCCAGCCAGAGTGGGTTACAGTATTATTCAAATTGTAGTGAACTTTAGGCAGTGAAGCATCCAGAAGACATGACATCATCTAGAACACTAGAATGTGATTGTGTTTGAAAGTCTTCCTTTTTATTTAACTGCAACAACAGTTGTCATTGATTAGGTCTGGCCAATAAACAGTGACAGGCACTCTCTATTAACCCCTCTCCCTTCCCAAAATGGGAAGAAAGACTTGTGGATTGGAAAAGAAAACTAAAATTACTTTAATGAAAATAATAACAATAGAAAGAAATATATACAAACACATACAAAACAAATATTGCACTCAACCCCCCTTATGGCAATTACATCACCATCACCACTGATGCTCAGTAATGGACTCAGTCAGATAACAATCAGATTCAGGAGCTGGATTCTGGAACTGGATTCAGGAATTCATGGATCAAGATTGAAGGCAGAACAAGTCCTCTTTGGACACTGGCCATTGAAGAAGAGGACTTGACCCTTGTGATTCCTCAGCTTTACACTGAATATGACATACATGGAATGGAATATCTAGCTGGTCACATGCCCTGTCTCCTCCTCCCCACAGGTGTGGCCTTTGACTTTCTGCACCCTTAATGTGGTAGACAGGATTTATCAGTGTTCTTGGTCTGCGCACCAATCCTTGGTACTAACTATAAACACCAAGTGTTATCATGACTAGAAGCAGACACTGACCATGAAAATCTGCTGTTAACAGGAGAAAGTGCAGTTGTGTAGAAGAAACTGAGCTGAAAAATAAACTCACTGAACAGAATTAGTTCTGTTCAAACCAGGACAGCAGCTGATTTAGTTTGTACTCTTGCACACAACCTATAAAATACTTGATCTCTTGGTCACATATTTTTAAGAAACATCTTCAGAAGTTTTGATCATTTCTTTCCACTATCTGCAAAATATTTCTGTTGGGGTCAGGGAAAGGTTGGTACCCACTATCAGTTTTTTGTTTGCTGTAAATAATTGATGTCAGGCATGGGGAAAGTCTCACTTGGCAAGAAGTATCTGTCTTTCTGCACACAAGAAAGTAACGTGATCATCAGGTCTGGCAGCCTTCCTTGGAGTGTCTGAGGAGGACTGTTGCTGTGCTTGAGGATATAACTCAGTGCCTTGGTCCTTTCTTTCTTTGGTTTCTTTGCTGACAGTAAGAATACCAATCAGTGCTAATTATATTGCCAATTTCAGTTCATGGCTCATATCATTCATATCACCGGTAGGTTTTATGCTAAAAACAACTATCTCTTAGGCACAAATATTTACTTAAGTACAAGGTGTATTTCACATGAACTACAAGTACAAATGATCTTCAGGTACCTGCTGCTGGTGTAGAATGTACATAACCACTGATCTCATCCTGAGATGTTGTAAACCAGCCCATTGCATGTTCACACAACAGTCTAAGCCTTCCTTCACTCCTGGCATTACTACTTTATACTTCCTTTTCAGTTTCTAAGGCTAGTTCTTCATTCAGCACACAAGATTCTCTCATATTTAAGGACTACCCTAACCATGTACAATATTATATCATTTATGTTCCAGGTAGCACTTCCAAATTCTTCAAACAAAATTATTAGAACTAAGAAATGGGTCACAACCTTAGCAACCATCTGATGTGAGACAATGTAATCTGCTAGCACACTGGTTGTCATGGAAACTGACAATATTGGATTTTTCCTTCAATGCAACCTGTTTTATGCATAAATTATTATCATATTACTTCTAAGGCTCTGACACTTCAAAGCAGACCACCCACATGTTTTATATGTGTTTATGAGTAAGTTAAACTCATTCTTATTGGTATTCATGAGAGGATTCAGAAATTGTTTTCAAAGTGGACAGTACAGACCTGTGCTTTTGAGCTGAAGAAATTTTGGGCTCTGTCCCTTTTAGCTAATAACCCACTGTTGCATTTAGTGATGGATAAATTTGGCAAGAGATAAATTTGGTAAGAGATGAATTCCATTGCCATGTAGCCTCTCCTCAGAGACTAGAGGGGCTAGTGGGAGCTGGAATTATCTCTCAGTCGGTAGGTCAGTTATTGCCATGACCATGGGCCCAACACTGGATGCATGAGCAGCCTGTCTGCTGTAGGTCAG
The DNA here is from genome assembly GCA_013396975.1 of Bucco capensis. Classification (NCBI taxonomy): domain Eukaryota; kingdom Metazoa; phylum Chordata; class Aves; order Piciformes; family Bucconidae; genus Bucco; species Bucco capensis. Next base: position 58,527 of record VWZO01013231.1, read on the forward strand.
GCTGCACTCAAAAGAAGCAATTGGGTGTAGTAAAGTTTATTCACATGCAGCCCAGTGAGAAGTGCATAATAGCTATAGTTCTAAACCACAAGCTTCATTTCACAGGAAGTACTTGGCATAGCTGAGGTCCCAAATCTTACCCAAAGGTGTCCTTTTCGGCGGGGGGAAAGAGAAGGTCAAACTCATTGATCTGTCCCTGCCATTTGGCATCAATTGGGGATGAAAATGGGACAATTCTTATCCCTCGTTACCTACTATTGTGCAGAGTGTGTTGACCACCTGTCTTTGTGGTCAAACTGTTGTTCCTTTATCAGTTGCACAAAACATTTCTTACTCTAAATATAAGCCCTCCAGTCAACAGCACTGTGGGTGGTAAGTGGAAGAACCTCCACCCCACTCCATGTTCAATATTGTCATGGCAACACAGACCATCAGGCCTCTCTGCCCAGGCCCCATGTTTGCCCTGGCCATCCTGTGTTTATCAACAATATTGAACTTTGTAATTTTTTGCTTTTTGTGCTTCCAGTACCCATCCAAATGTGCTGTAATACAGTGCTCATATGTTTTGCTTTTAGGGTCTGTACTGTCAGCCAGTTTGTTTGATGCAAAAACAACTTTGTGAGATATGTTCAAAATTTAGATACTGTTTGTTTTGCTTTCATCACAGCTGAAATAAGATGTTCTGGATTCTTTGAGAGAGAGCAAACAGTTCTTTCCCTTATTTCTCCCCAACCCTGTCCGAGGAAAAAAAAAGGAGTTAAACTTCCTCTTTAAGATNAAGCAAATTGTTCTTTCACTCTTGCCCAGCCCCTTATTTCTCCCCTAACCCCCTCCGAGAAAAAAAAGGAGTTAAACTTCCTCTTTAAGATCAGTGACTAGTGCTTGAGTTCCTCTCCCCTCTTGCTGAATTCTCAAACTACTGAAGCGTGGTCTCCCTTTTCATGTTGGCTTCCTTCATCTGTTTTGTATTTGTTTGCTGTACACGCTGGTTGCAAAGAAATAGCATTCCTGAATGGCAGAAGATTAGCTTCAGGTTGGGTTTGTTTCTTTTTTTTTTATTTCCCCCAGCCTGAAGCTGTGTGTGTAGTAACTTTCAAAGTGGGAAATATCCAGAGGAATGAAATGAGGCCATTAGCCCATTGCCAAAGAACAACTGTCATACAGCATATAATCTGAGTTGACATCCATGTCTCTTTCTTCTGTAAAGAACATCTTGGCCTTCTCTGAAACATTAAAAAAGTTCAAAAGCTGAGAACAAAGACCAAAAAATGTACTCAATTTTATCTGTAGACCTTTGAAAAGAGACAAGGTGACAGCCCATCACTTTTTCCTTCCTGCAGACTCTTGGCATGGCAAAGAAAACCTCACGACCTGGAAGTTTTTTCTCATATTTGCTCACAACCCCATTTGACTTCCTGATAAGAACTGCCCTTCCCATTTTTCATGGGATTCAGAATTTCAGGGAAACATACCTTAAAGTGTGTGTCAGGAGAAAGAGAAAGGGTCACTCTGAGTCCCAAAATACAACATGAATGTCCTTCTTAGGAGCACAAGGGAATGTTCACCCTAAATCTATAGTGGATTCGTAAGTAACATAAGCTGCTTTTTTCTCAGAGGAAGTGGAAATCCAGCAATTTTTGGCTATCTGAATCACATTTCCCTGTTTTCTGTTAACAAATCATGCGAAGTTAGAGAGACCAAAGAGTTTCTAAATTCCTGAAATGTCTTCCCTCTCATTCTGAAATATTTATAAAATCAAGCTAAGGCAGCTGCACAAATTCTATTCTTAAATTGTATGCCCTTTGGACATGGATGATTTACAGAAATTTAATTTTCTGTAAATCATATCATAGTTACATATGATTCCTTATCTTGAACTTGTTAACTGCTGTGTCTTTTCGTGTCACTCATTTCTAAGAGATAGCTCAAGCACTTGTCCTCAGCAGCTCCTTTTGGCCTAGTCCTAGTATTGCTGGTGTCAGGGGAAATATTCTGATGTTCTAAGTTTCATCAAAACTTTCTCTTCCTCCATGGCATTTTGATATGAAAAAATCTATATGAGCCAGAATAAATGCTTTTTGATAGATTTTTTTATTATTTTTAGAAGGAAATATCAAATACATTTTTCTACTATTCACCATCATGATTAAACCAGGTAAATGGATCTGGTTTTCAGCTATGATGTTATTCTGGTAACTTTTGCTGGTCTCTTTATACAATATTAAATATTAAGGCTCATATAAATAAGATTCCTTTATGGAAAGCAGAATTCCTATTGAATGTATTGGATCTATTTCAATTGCCTATCAGGCCACATATGTTTTATTGGTGGTGGTTTTGTTTCTTTTTTCATTCCCCTCCCCCCCCCCCCCCAAGAGCTAATTAATAGCTGTTCAAAAGTTCCAGTTATGGAGACTAAAGACTTTTCACTTATTTTACTCAAAGAGAAGACCTGAAGCTTGGTTTTCCCTTTTTTTATTTGTCTCTGAAGTGTTTTGATATGTTCAGACAGTACACAACCAGGCTGCCTTTATTTCTAATAATTCCAGTACATCCTTACAACTCAGTAACATGCAGAAAAAGCGATTCTGGATACTGTGTTAATGAAGTGGAACAAGTTTCCTTCTATCTTTTGATATGTCACTTTGGCCTTTTCTGATATTGATTTTCCTAATGTAATTAACAAAGTTGTAAAGAGTTTTACTGGGGAATCAACAAAACGTTTGCATTCTATTTGTGATCCAGAGAGATGGCATTGTTTTTTCCACAGTTAGATTTACAAAAGGCCAAGGAGAATAAGACTATGAAGTCAGAGTTCAAACTTCAGTTCTGTAAGTGTTTTAGGAACAGAAACACTATTTCCAACCCAGGGCATTCTGAGATTCAGTCTGTAGTTTTCAAACTGTGACCTTTTTTTCTAAGTCATCCTGTAAACTATGTCATGAGACAAATTTTTTAACTGATAAAGAGGTTCTAAGGGCTTTATAATTTCCAGATCTCCATCTTGGCCAATCAACCATAAATATATTCACCAGACTGCTCTATTATATTACTTGTTGAGATGTCTCTTAGCTAGGTTATTCTGTAGCTTCTCAAGTGTAACTCCCTTTAGATCTAATCACCATAGCAAGTAATCCTTCATAAACAAACACACACAGGCACAAGCCATTGTCATAACAAAAGAACAGTTTTGTTTTGTTTTCCTTTCTTTACCCACAGTTCTCCACAGCAGTTTTCAAAGCCTTTTTTATTGTCATTTTCTTTTATCAACATTGATTGGAAACCCAGATGACAAGACAGAACAGGAAGGATTGATCTCAGATTCAAGTAAGAGAGAATTAGGAATGACTAAAGCACAATCTATTAACAGGGATTTTGACTAAATCCAATTCCCAAGTTTCTGTCAGGCTCTTTTTAGTTTATTTTGGTATGTAACTGCAAATGGCTTTCTCATGTTTTCGGGTTTTTCTGTTTTGGTGGCCTTTTGGTGGGGGGGATGGGGAATTTGGATTAATTTGGTTTTCATTATTTGAGAAGGTGGTATATTTCAAACAGAAGTATGTTCCCTTTCACACTGCCAGATACAAGTAGATGTATGCTTCTATATGTTCATATATATAGCTAGTGTGATTATAATAGAAAGCAGAACAAGGAATGAGACAGCTATGAGACAGCTATTTTGCAGTCAGACACTGAAGCTTCTACACCTGAACATCAGCAGGGAGGACAAAATCAAAGTATTACAAAAAGGCTATACTGACACCAGTAGACAGATTCTTGGCACAGAAGTATTTTCTCACACATACGAAGTTTCTGATCATTTATATAATAAGTTTAGTTTAGTTTAGTTTTTGTTTTGTTGTGTTTTGTTTTGTAGGTCATCACAGTATGTGTTCAGTACTGAAGAAACCTGGGCAAACACAAAATAATGACCCAGTTTTAGCTGCTCAATCGGGAGGATGTAGACTGCTACTTGTGAGTTTACATTATCCTCAAGCTTCTATTGCTCTTGAGAGACATCAGAGTTGTCCACGTGAAAGAAATTCTACTTGTCATCTCTATGAGTGAGATGACAACTCTTGAACAAACCCTTTGAGCAAAGACTGAGAGATGAGTTCTTGCATGGCTTTCTGTTCCTGAAGTTGACTTCCTTCATGAACTCTTAATGTAACTTCAGACCCTGCCACTAAAATATCATCCTAGTCATCTGTCCCTTTTTATGCTATTGCATTCTCTTTCCACCAGATGGTGAGCAATAAAAGCTTATCTAATACTGTATACTTAAAAGAAATCAAACAAAATTAAAACACAACTGTAAAAACAATTCTCCATTTGTCTGACTCCTGTTTGTTCTTACAACTAAAAAACAGCACTGGTAGAGATCTAGTCAGTGTTCGCAGGTATTTGATTAATAGCACAAGTATGGCCTACAAAAACACGTGGTACATATGTTATTACATATTGAAAAGATGCTATTGTGTCTCCTATTCTGTGGTTCTCTAGTTGTAAACAAAACTAATTATTATCATGATATGCATTTTCTGTCAATTCCTTTAAGAAAAACCATTTATTCCACTTATCCTGCTGTAACTAGATAAATGAAATTGTCTCCCCAATGTGTAAATTTCTTCTCCTGCCTTGTTAGTGCTGTCTTGTACATGAAGTACTCATTTAGTTGCAAAAACCAATTATCATCCCTGTCTGGATACATTAAGAATTTTCCTACAAGTCTTTTTCTCTCTATCACATTTTAAGCAACACTGTACATGAATTATTCATATTGCCCATCTTCCAGGCAGGTTTTTTTATTATTAAATTCGATCATAATAATAGTTATTACCACAGTCATGGCAGTTTTATGAGTATTCTTCAATGCCATTACCTGGAAAGATTTCAATCAAGACATATAAAAGATGCAAATCAATTTCCATAATAAAATTAAACTGTACCATCTACTCTTTCATCCTTGCAATAGAGTTGATTGACAACTTCTCCCTGATAGTTGCAGCTGATAACTTACAGATATGGTAATGGGAAATGGCAGATTTTCTTGCCCTGGTATTCTAAGAAATTCAGTATTTTTCTTGTCTTGTCAGTGTTTTATGCTCATGTCTTCATGCAAATGCAGTGTTTAAGATGCAAACATTCAGTTTACAAATATACCTCCTGAACAAGACAATTATTTCTCTCTGGCAATATGAGATTTTCCTTATACTAACCAAAGGCAGTGTAGAATGAAGAAGACTCTTTAATTAATGTACTTATTTGCTATGCTCTGAGTAGTCCTGCTCTTCATAAAGGGATCTTTTCCCAAAAGGGTGTTTTCTAGGTGATTTCCCATAACTTCATCCTCTACTTTTATTTTAAATCTTTCTTCCTTTTGTTTTAGCACTGCTTTACTGCAGGTTTTAGTGACCACCTAATCATTTTTCTTTCTTTCTATGCAAGCGTGTGATAGTTTGTTCCTACTTCCTTGTTTTCTTACCTCTTCTGTTTCTCTGTGCTCCTCATTTATCATTTCCCCTTTAGATCAAAGGTTCTGTCTAAATAAAACTTAGCATATAATGTCCACTGGTGCTGGAATTAACTTCCATATAATTTTACCTTTGCTTTGGAGGTAGATTAAATATTGATGAAATTTTCAAATTAGGACATTTGAGTTCAGATCTTTTTGCATCAATTGCAAGGCAAAGAAAATGCATTCATTTTGAAGGAGTTATTGTGGAATGATGCTGGAGTAATTAAGATGAGGCTATAAGCAGAATTAATAGGGATAAATAGGTCTTGTCTTTTAAATTAAGCTTCAAGGAAGACCAAACAATATGAAACTTCAATCAGCCCTAATACTTTGGAAAATGAAGTGATCAGCATTTAGAATCAAGAAGAAATTTATTTTCATTGTACAGAGTTGGAGAATCTATGTGTTATGTAAAGGCTAATGTTCCCATTAATGTTTCTGGATGGCATCTGTTCAGAGTAGACTCCTGAACTAGAAACACTCTTACTCTGTTCTGGTATAAAATCCTTACACTCCTAAGAACTTCCTTTCACGTTCAGAAACACTTAAAAAGATAGATTACATCACACTTCAGGAAACTAAACTGTGCAAGGCTGAACTGATGTCTGTTATGTAATTCAATTTATTACAGCAAGACTTCAGAATTAATGAGTGAATTACAATTTTTCCCATAAGTAATTTTTTATTCCTGCTAAGGTCATGTTAGGACTATTACTGTTATTTTCAAAGATGTATGATGAAAAATGAAATAAGCTGTATGTTTTTCTATAAATATTTTCTATTTCAAATGTATTTAGAGGTTGTCTAGATTACCATTTAAATTATTCATCAACCTTTAATGCTACCTGTGTATTATGGCATCTGTCAAAATCACTTTCTGCTGAGGATTAATTGCTTTCTTCATTGACAACAGATCCTGAAAAGTTGATATTTTTCCAACTGATTTATATGTAAGTATTAACAATCTGTATTAGAGCCTTATTTTCTACATTCATAACACTCCATGGTGACCATTTTATTAACTAGGGTTATAGGTTATTCCCTCATGTTTTCAAAACTATTGAAAATCTGAATATAATGTTTGGAATGGGTAGTAGCACAATAGCCTATGTGGAAACTGTACAGTTCATGTGTACAGTGAGACATTTAGAACAAATGTTGTCACCATCACTTTTTACACCAGACCTGATGGAGCAGGTCCAGAGGAAGGCCACGAGAATGATCAGGGGGCTGGAACACCTCTCCTATGAGGACAGGCTGAGGCAGCTAGGATTGTTCAGCCTGGAAAAGAGAAGACTTCAGGGGGGACCTAATAGTGACTTTCCAGTACCCAAAGGGAACTTACAAGAAGGCTGGAGAGGGCCTGTTTGCAAAGCCCTATAGCGAAAGGACAGGGGGCAATGGTTTTAAATTGGAGAAGAGTAGATTTAAACATGACATTAGAAACTTCCTCGTGGAAGTTCCTCACCATGAGGATGGTGGAATACTGGAACAGGTTGCCCAGGGAGGTGGTTGGGGCCCCATCCCTGGAGGCATTCAAGATGAGGCTTGACAGGGCTCTGAGCAACCTGATCTAGTTGGGGATGTCCTTGCCCACTGCAGGGGGTTGGACTAGATGAGCTCCAGAGGTCCCTTCCAACCCAAACCATTCTAGGATTCTATGATCACTAGAATTCCAAGAGGTGCTGGATAGCATTTTCCAAAGGGCTGAAATTCCATTTGGATTTTGGTTCTTATTGAAAGAAACCAGTTTTGGCAAATGAGCTCTATATGATCTTACTGTTTAAGATATCTGATGGAAGCAAGAACCTCTGTGGCAGAGTTGACAGAAGAAAAACTCTTGTGCTAGACTTTTCATTCTAAAGGTTAGTGCATTAGTTTAATGAATAGGGAGCTTTGGTTGGGACAGTCAACCCAGAAATACTACAAGAATGTTGTGAGGTTATACAGGGAGAAAATCAGAAGAGCAAAAACTAGAACTTAATTTGGCTACCCCCAGAAAAGACAGTAAAAAAGTTTCCACAACTACACAAACAACAAAAGGACAGTAAAAGAGAATCTCCATCTTTTATTGGATGTGGGAGTGTATCAGTGACAAAGGATGAGGAAAAGGCTGAGGTGCTTAGTGCCTCCTTTGCTCAGTCTTTAATAGCAAGACCAGTTGTTCTCTGCATAACCAGCCACCTGAGCTAGAAGACAGAGACGGGGAGCAGTATTGAAGCCCCCATAACAGAGCCCTCAATACAGAAAGGACATGGACNTCACTCAGACATGCACAAGTCTATCAGGTCAGATAGGATCCACCCAAGGGTACTGAGGAAACTGGCAGGCGTGCTCACTAAGGCTACTTTCAGTCATTTATCAGCAGTCTTGTCTAACCAAGGAAGACCTAGTTTGACTGGAAGTTACCAAATGTGATGCCTGTTTACAGTAAGGTCAGAGGAACTACAGGCTTGTCAAACTGACCACACTACCAGGGAAGGCTATGAAGCAGATCATCTAGAGGACCATATAGGACAACCAAGTGATCAGTCCCAGTCAGCATGGATTTATGAAAGGCAGGTCCTTCTTGACTTACCTGATCTCTTTCTATGACAAAGTGACCCACCTAATGGATGAGGGAAAGGCTGCAGTTATCGTCTACCTGGACTTTAGTAAACCCTTTAACTGTTTTCTACAACTTTCTCCTGGAGAAATGGGCTGCTTAGGGCTTGGATGTACTCTTCACTGGGTAAAAAACTGGCTGGATGGCCAAACCCACAGAGTTGTGAGGAACAAAGTTAAATCCAGTTGGCTATCAATCACTAGTGGTGTTCCCCAGAGCTCAGTTTTGGGACCAATTCTGTTTAATCTCGTTATCAATGTTCTGGAAGAAGGGATTGAGAGCATCCTCAGTAAGTTTGAAGATGACACCAAGCTGGGCAGTAATGTTGATCTGCTTGAGGGTAGGAAGGCTCTACAAAGGGGTTTAGACAGGCTGGATCAATGGGCCAAGGGTATGAGGTTCAACAAGGCTAAGTTCAGCAACACTTAGCCACCTTCTTCAACTAGCCAACAGTTTAACAGAACAAGATTGCAATGTATTAACATCTTATTTTTAAGTTTAGATTTTGAACCTATTCTCTTACAATGCCTGAATGAAATAAGAAGATTCAATGCACGCCTATTCACTGTGTTCACCCCATTTGATATGCTCTGAGCTCTTTTTTCAAACTGTAAAAGGACAGTACACACACCCTTCATTGCCTCATCTGGAACATGTAAACTCTCCCAGTTGTGTCATATTCCATCTAAAAGAGAGTAACTATTCAGAGCTCAGCCAAATTCTTCTCTGTCACTCTCCACATTGTTGCAGCTCCGTTGGACCTCTAAGTCCACCTTTGTTACTGAGAGCACTAAAATAAAAATCAGGTAGAAATCATTGGTAACTTACTTTCTTCCTAAATGAATTTGTTCATTTCCTGCCAGGAAACTTAAATCTAAATAAAATCAATGATTTGTCCAGCACTTATTCTTAACTGCATTTCAGAGAAGGTAAAACTCTAGCTATAGTCTGCATGAGGGGTGGTTTTCCTGTAAGAGGCAGTGACCTGTGTTGTCACCACACATTCTTACACGATTTCAAGAGGTACAGTGCATTACCTTGTTGCATTTTGGTTCTCCTGCGGTCTTCTCATGCTCATATTCATCACATTATCTGTCAGAGACCTGTCCATATCAGTCTACCTACCTACCTACATGACTATCTTTCTACCTATATGAATCCTTGTAGATGCCTAGACAAGAAGCTAGGATTCTCTACTATCTAAAGATTCAAAACAAGACAATTCAGTTATTTTGTCATTTATTTCTTTGGGAAAATAAAAAAGTAGAAAGAAGTTAACCATACTTGTGACTTTGGTTCCTAATGAAGTAGTTCAACTATCATCCTAAATTGTACTGGCCTTGTTAAAATATCATAATCAGAGAAAGAATATTCTTCTAAATGGAATTGCCTTGAGTTCAAAATTGGATTTTTCTAATGTAACATTTTATTCATCGTTTGGTAAAAGATAACTTGAGATTACATGTGTTTTCTGAGTCTCTGCCTTATCCTTCAAAGCCAGTGTATATTTTCCATGGCCCAGTTTCTAGCTACTGCCCTACGAATTCTTCGTATATGCCAGCTAGTGAAGAAATTTGAGGAGGAGACTAAATAGTCTGCTCAGAAGCTTATGAATGAGGTGTGGGTTACCTGCATGGGTCTTTTCTCCCATGTGTCATTGAATATATTCATGCTAAGCTTCATGTTTGCAGCTGAACTCCCTTTGCTTGACCTATCGTAATTGAGATTCTAAGCAGACAGAGACCTCCTGTGCTTGCATGTCTGAACCATTCCTTCTGATCCCGGTTCTCCCCATTTCCAAGTCATTATTTCTCTATTTCTATTAAAACTTGACACGACTAACAATATCATTTTCAGTACTAGACTCATTTCTCATGAATGACAGTTATCTCTTTATTTCTGCTGTGAATATTGTAAAAGAGGGAAAAATTGGAGATCTTGAAGTAGTCGCATGCTATCAAAAATTGCACTTTGCTTTATAATAGTAATGCTTTGTAGTTATCCATCAGTCTTCAAACACTAATAAATTTTAAGTTATTACAAGGTTTATAATGGAATATATCATTTGTACTTCCCTTATCTTCACTGGAACTCATTCAAGTAGATTTTTTTTTTAATTTAAACTCTCTAACAGCCATTCTTTTGCTCTGACTTAATAACCAGAAAGGTCTGCCCTCATCTTAAAATAGAGTGACAATGGTTATATCTTCCTGTGCTTACCATCCATTTCACTGCTCTATTTTTTGACTAGAATAGACCACACCTTTTGATAGATATCAAAGGAAAGCCTCAGAAAAATATTTTTGAAGAATAAAAGGATGGAATTATAAATGAGTAAATGTAGTTTGATTTAATAAATGTGGTCTACTGGCAAGATATAGGAGTCTCAAGCAGTTCAATATCCTAAGAAAACCCTTAAACCCACCTGAGACAAAGCAAAAGAAGATGCTGAATTTAAGCTTTTGAATGTAAATGTTTATCTTAGATGCTACAGCTCAAACCACCCCCACATTAGACCTAATGTGAATCTTACATTACTTTTGGGAAGTGAGAGGTGTTCACCTAGGGAAAAAGGCTGGCATTAGAGTGTAGGCTGTGTGCAATTCAAATGTGGTGCTAGAAACCAGAAGAAAATGGAAAGAGTAAAGATTGGTGTAGAGCAGAAAACGGAGGGTCTCAGCTTGCATATTGTGCTGTGACATGCACACCAGTTACTTGGGGAACTGACTACATTTTAGTAATGCTGTGAATTTGGGTTCCATTGTCATTTAAGGGAGCAATTTCATTAATTACTGTAACAAGCTGGATTATATATATTTGGAAGAATAAATCTTCTAAACCGTCTTCTAAATGCAAATTTCATTAATTTTGGATGATCAGTTATGGTTACAGACACCCAGGGACTTCCAAATCTCAGCACAACATTGGATTACCTCAGTCACCACTGCTTAAACACAGACCTTCAAAACCTACCGTTATATCTGCTCCTAAAGTTATCTGCCTGTGTTTTTGCTGCTGAAGTTGCTAAAGTCAGCTTCTAAGCCTAAGCTAATTGGCACCTGAGTCCTGACAGTTATTCCACCATTGCTCTTTCCGCCTGGGTGTTGGCTCTGAGGTTTAGTCTAGCAGGAGTCATCAGGGTGTAACAGCCAGATTTCATATAGCAGCAAATACAGCTATGGTGAGATGTTTCAGGGCTGGATGGTTCATGAATGGCTTCAGTTCTGCTAGCCTGCTCAAATGCTGCAGGACCTTAAAGCTCAATATTGTAGAAAATGCTGCAAATACTCTTATGTATCAGTTCCCTTTCCTCTCACTGAAAAAAAAGATGCGAGAGGTTCTGCTGCTCTCACCAGAGACTAAAAGAATAACAAAATACATACAACTCTCAAATTGTTCCAGAACACATCATTTTCTATCTTAATAAGAGAAGAAATTGTGACTAAGAGGATGACTAATGATGACTAAGAGGCAGACACTGTGCTATGAATCTCTTTCTTGGAGGAAGGGACTGTGCATGTCTCAGGTGGTATTTCCATAGTTATGCCTCTTCTAAACCTAGATTAAATCTTTGTCATCCCCCAAAATGGTGACAACCTTTAGCAATTTTTCAGCTTTCTGAGACTCTCTAATTGTTGCTTTACTCAAGCTCCACAAGAAATGCTTGAGGTTTGTGTTTTGTGTTTGTTTTTTAAAAATACAGAAATCAGGTTTTTATTAGTAAAGCCATGTGTGCTACAAATCTTACCCCATTCTGCATAATTCAGGTCTGTACTGTGTAAATATAAAATCCCATGTGTTTTCTCTGAAATATAATAAAGCTCTGGTACTCACAATTCGTACTTTTGCAGGCAGGGTTCCAAAGAGGATGGTAACACAGAAATACTCAGTCACTTCGGACTCTATTTAGCAGAAAATTTATGGTTACCCAGCATGACTTTTGAACATCAAGATCGAACTTTGGTTAGTGACAAATCGGGAGTACTAAGATCAATGATAATATGTTCTCTTCCATTAGTTTTAGGCTTCAGATTTGGTGAATTTTTAGGAAGACTCATAAATATACAGGGTTTGTTATGCCAAGACAGCATAAGAAACTCTGGAATGAGGTGCTTTTTTTCACTTCTGACATGCCACTGAACACATTTCACAGTTTAGTTTATAATCATTTCAGTCGTAAAATCTGTGTGCTGGACCAATGAGCCAAACAATAGATACTGTACAATGTGTTTAAGAGGTAAACAATTCTGAAGAATTTGTTGAGCTTCCATCCAAAATTAGTTTGGAAAATCAGAACATTTTCTGTGTATTTTTGTTTGTTTGTTTATTTTCAAGGGGCTGCAAATTAAGCTGCAAATTTCTTGAGCTTACTTGGAACACAATGTTGTAAAAGCTTTCCTGTGGCATCTTGGGACTTGTCTGTCTAGAATAGACTGCTGGAAACTTCATAATTTCAAGTGGAAAAAAATTATAGAAAACTATATCAACATTCTTAGGGCTTGGAGTAAAGATGATTTGTACAGTTTTTGTTTTTCTGTTTAGTTGTGATTCACTACCACATCTTTTTTTTTTTTGGGGGGGGGTGGTTCTTTAAGATTTAGTTAAGGTTTGCCTTTTGTATTTCTTTCAGTTGTAACTCATTTATTCAGACTTGACATAAGACTAGAGAGATAAGCAACTGCTTAGCAAAGTCGTGATGACAGCTGGAGAAAATGGAGTAAAATGAGCGAGGAGTGTGACTCCTCAGATTAGCTCAGCTCGGGTTTACCGGCACTAAACAGCCCATGCTTGCCCCCTGCAGGAAGCTCTCACCCCTCCAGCGGCTGCCACCAGGGTATTCTCATTTTTAAAAGTCATAAAATCACCCTATCCACTACCAAATTGATTATCATACTTTATAATTTAGGTAATAATGAAACAAAAACATTTTCTGTCCTGATACGGAAACATTCCTATAGAAAACGAGCATTCTTTGTCTAACCTTGGGGTTTTTATTACCATATTGATCTTAAACTTCCATAGATTTTACTGTTCTTTTTTTTCTAGCCAATTTAATTTGAACTGAATTAGTATTATATCTGCAGTAAAATATTAGTAAAATGATCTATAAATTTTCATGAAGTAAGGATTTTCTTCATATGTTTTATTAGGTAATTTTAAGGAAATGTGTTTTACACCATCTGTGTCTTTAACTGCTCTCTGGTCATTTCACTGGAAATGTGTCATGCCTCTTGTCAAGTGTAACCAGGAGAACTGTGGGTTTGTTAAAAGAGGTTTTTAAAAAATTAACTCCCTTTCTGAATCATCTTGCCCTTCATTCTCAATTTTAGTATATTACTTTAAACTGTGAAAGACAGCTAAGTATAAAATAATAGCAGATTGTGTATATTCCTAATACAGAAGATGGTAACTAACTCTCCATTAGCATATGGACTATTCTAGTTGTGTGCAAATACACGTCTATCAAAACCAGTTGTATAATATCACATTTGAACATGTTCTTATATTCTGTTTTCTGAAGACTTTTGTAATCATGGAGGAAAATTGTAAGTCATTCCAATTTGCAACATCTTTTTTTTTTTTTCTGGAATTAATTACTACACTTGCTATCTTCACTTATAAAATACAGTACAGAAACACAAATCAGTGTAAAAGATGAAGCTATAGCTTCCCCTGAAGCAGTGAGGAGTTAATTGGCTTAAATGAATGAATGAACTTCTGCTGCTATGCTGGTGAAACTCTCCAAAGTAATGGAGTTGCAGAAATGCATGTGTTCATATGAGGTAGCAAATGTTGGAGACAAAGCTCAAGTAATTTCTGTGTGCCTTCTCCTACCTACTCTTACTATATGCATTAAATTTAGACCTGTTCTAGAATCATCCAGTTGTTTGAAGTTTTTAGTTTTTGTTGTTGCTTAGGTTTTACTGTTTCATTTTTTAAATGAGAGCCCAGTAATGAGTCTGAAATAATATATCCTCTTGTGAATTGGATTGGTGACTTTTGAGCTGATATATTCTCTCAGAAAGAGTCCTTCTAAATATTGCTCCCAGAACTCATTGTACAAAATGGTTGTGCATTATATGTGTGTTCCACCTTATGCTCTCAACAACCCTCCTGAGCTATGACACCTAAAATAGAAGTGCTCCTGTTCAGCGCTCAGACACTAAAACATAAGGGGACATCAGGAAAGAATATGTGATTATAAGATAGATGGCAACGTTCCTGCTAAATTACTGCTGACCTTACAGTTCGCACTGTAAGGAAGACTGTGATGCTGACATAGCAAAACTGAAGCACCAAAGTTCCCTTCTGCTCATTTTTTCTGTGATTTACACGCTTCTCCACTGATTTCTCTTATAAATGTAGAAATCTGTTTAACTGCTATGGCCTTGACAGCTTTCAGGTGCAGTAATCTGTCTTCTGTCTTTTCAAAACCTCTCTCTTCATTTAGACAATTATTCTGTTCTATTTAAACCCTCAGCTGTCACTGTTGCTTTGTAAATTGGGGTAAACTTCTGAACACACTCATTTGCACCTTGAAGAATTTAATAACATCTCTTAATCACTTTGCTTCATTTACATTTTTAGCCATAGCCAACCAAATACCTCAATGTGATTTTCTTGGAGTATGCCACCTGACTCCTCTTTGGTAGCACAGGTTCTCTCTCTGCTCCATGTTGCATCATTCTGAGGAGTCTAAAGCACTGATGTCTTTTTAATCTAGTCTTTGCCACTTTGTCTCTGAGGATAGTATAAATTGTCACGTTAAAAAGTGCACTTAGTTGTCCTACATTTCAACCATATAATCTTCTGCAGGATATGTGTTGAGCTTTTACTCTCTTATTCCTGCAATCTTTCTTCTAGTATTAGCAGTACCAGTAGAAATGCTCTGCCATAGTCATTAGTAACTATTAACAAATCTCCCTTTTGCTTTTCAGATTGACTCAGTCCAGTCACCACTGTAAAAATGAAATACTTTTTAAACAAAGATTTTTCTCAGCTGTAATTGTGTAGTTATCTTTTTGGTCAATAACACAGACATTCTGCTGGTGCTTGTGAAATCTAACACAACACATATAAACATGTACATGAATACACAGACATCACAGTGACTTGTATTGATTTCCTGGCCTTTAACTCTGAGTATTGCATCAAGACTTTTTTTCCGGTAATTTTACACATTCCCTACCATATTTCTTACTGATTTGTCAAGATGAGTGCTAAGTGTATGAGCAATTTTCCTTCGAGTCACTTGTCCCAGAATACAAGTCCCTTAGCAGGGACCCACTTAACCAGCAAGAATTACAGAATCACAGAATGTTAGGGGTTGGAAGATTTGAAGGGACCTCTGGAGATCTCCTAGTCCAGCTACCCTGACAGAGCAGGTTCACCTAGAGCAGATTGTACAGGATGGCCTCCAGGTGGGTTTTGGATATCTCCAGAGACAGGGTCTCTACCACCTCCCTGGGCAGCCTGTTCCAGTGCTCCACCACCCTCAAAGTAATGAAGTTCCTCTTTATGTTTAGATGGAACTTTCTGCATTTACGTTTGTTTCTGTTACCTCTTGACCTGTCACTGGGCACCACTAAATCTGGGCACAAATCTTCCTAAATTTCCATCTTTCTCCTCCCCCATCCCCCTTTCTACTTAACAGCATAAATCTTACATACTGAATTGTTAAATTGGATGTTGAATGTCTTTGATAGCTACCTCGTCAGCATCCTTTAACAAAATCAAGCAAGAAATCTTAATTCACCAAGGACTCTGAACAAGCTGCTGTCAGTACCAGCATTACCATATAGTGATCTGTCTTTTAGCCAGTTCCCCTAGTTGGGAATACAGGGTGAAATATTTCAAACTTCTCTTTTTAATTTCAGCTGTTCTAGAGAGCTCCTGGGGAATCTATTCACTGCTCTGTTCTTTCCCTCAGAGGATTGTCACTGATTCACTTTATGCCAGGTATCATATGGGTTTCAAATGTTGTTAAAGCCTTACAAAATCTGCAGAACTGCTTCATAATGCATGGGGTTAACACTGTGCAAATGGAGAAAATGATACTTCAGAAGCTTAGCCATTAAACAGAGTCACTAGTACAAGGGATGAGACTTGTTCAGTGCTGGCTAATGACTGAATTACTCACTTTTGCTGTAAGGTGTTCAACAGAATGATGTTCCTATATTTTAATGGAGATTTTTGTTTCTCAGACTCTTCTTATAAGGGTCCATACATGTTTAAGTGACTCTAACTTTAGTTCTCATGCATGGAAAAATAGTTTTATTAATATATATTTTCTTTATGTAAAAAATAGGTGGTGTCACTTGTAATGTACTACAACAGCCTCTTTATTGATGCTGAAGTACTGATAGTTACCTATTTTAAATTAAAGAATAATAAGTTCCTCTCTCTGATTTATACCCTATTTTTATATTTTATGCATCATACTATAAATATGTCTTTTTTACACTCCAAGAAACATACTGTGTTAATATCCAAGAAATTAGGATGGTAACCCTTATTAAAGTAACCATTGGGTAACATTGGGCAGATAATTTTCTCATCATTTTAGATGCACATTCAAGAATACACTACAGTTACTATCCACAAGATGGCTCAATAAGAGAAGGAAATGAACCTTTTTTTACCTCAGAAAACCCACTGGTTTTGCATTTTTAACTGAACTGGAATTTTGGCTCTTCACACACTAAGATTAAATGCATCCAGTTCAATCTATTATTTAAACACAGAAACACTGTACTGTTAACTCAGTTTAGATAAAAAGCAATAATGAGTTTAAGTTTCCTTCACTATCAAACTAAACTCTTGTGTTTTTTTCAGAGGAAAGGCAGAATGAGAATAATGGAAGGAATCAAAATTTTAAAGGTAAAACTTCATTGAAAAACTGCTGCACGTTTCACAGACTAAGTCCCCAGTTATCATTAAAGAAATATTTTTAATTACTCTTGTTGCATGCATCAAGCTTACACTTTAGTAAAGGGATTTAAATTGATAATAATACATACAGTACAGATAATTTAATTGCCAACATTAAGATGTAAACACTGCTTAACTCCCTCTTTTTTGTTTACCAATACATCACCAGTTATCTATTATTTTACTGCTGATGTAATCACCAACTGCATGTAGAATCACCAACTATTATTATCAATATGCAAGAATCTTTTGTTCATTTATAGAATAGATGCTCTTAAACTGTTTTGGGGGGGGGGTTGGCAGAAAAAGGACTTTATTTCTTCAAGCTCTTTCTGTATTGCTGGGAAGGCTTCGGCATACCTCTCAACAAATGGAACAAAGCTACCACAAAGAAAACAGACCCATTTTGTTTGAAACATTAGATTCCTCTAAAACAGAGTGATCCACAAGTAAAAACTCCTGTGTTTTTGCTCTATTGTAAGATTGTCATTCAAATATTTATAGTCACTACTGCAGTTAAATTTAATTCTCATATCAGGAATTTCCCTGATTCTAAATAAAGGTACATGTTGCCTTTCACATCTCAGCTATACTACTTCAATAAGTAGATCTGTCAAGTTAATAAAGAATAGAATACAGTGTTTAAATACAACCACTGGGAGTCCTTCCAACTGCATGTGTCATTCCCTTGACTATTGGAGATTCTGGGCAGCAGAGTATCTCTGATTAGTGGGAAAGCTTAATTCCTTGGGGCATAGAATGGCCAGCATCCCGTGCTGGCTACAGGAGAAAACTGCAGAGACCCTCTGCTACCAAATGATGCTACTATTTTACTAGACTTGGAGCCTATTCCTCTGTTTAAGACAGTGGCTATTCAATGAACTCTTGCAAACTTCAACTCCTATCAGTCAGTGACCATCCAGTGGGAGTGGTAAATCCCTTGTGCTTGAGTTCCTTGACATCATTCTCAAAAGCCACTTTCTGTAAATTGTCCATACGGGCAACTTGACTGAAGTCTTCCAGGCTTCTAGTCTCTGTGAGTACTCAGATATACAATCTCTTCAGGCCTCTAGACCAGGACAGCTCTGACTACACAAACCACAAAGCCCACCACTCCTTTTATTGCAAGCCTTGCTGGATCACCAGAATATAGTCATCCTAATGGGCTTTGTCCATCTGATTACCCTGAAATTACTTCTGAAATTTCTGCATCAGAATCATTGGGAGCACCAAAATTTTCTCTTAAGATGAAATAGGTCAATTCATTGTGCAGATGTCTGTGAATATCCTGGGAGATACATATACTTGCATGTGTTCTCCTGTGATGGTGAATCATAAGGCTACCAATCAAGAAATGTCCCACCTAGTTGGCCTGGGAGAAGGCAAGTGGTGGGATGCTACATCCAGCTCACGAGAAATGGGAGGAGAATGTGAGAGGAATGCATTTGCTTCTTGCCNCTTCGTTCGCGAAGCCTAGCCATACAATACATACAATTTGCTTCTTGCTCATTGAAGAGCTGCCAGAGAAGAGGGCAAAGGGAACGAAGCAGCAGCTGCAGCTCAAGAAGGGGAAAAATTGATAAAGTGTAGGGAAGCAGGAAGCAGAGGCTGAGCTGACTGATTGGGCCCTGGAGTTATGGAAATCAACCCCTTCATCATCTGGCTGAGTTTCTTCTTCCTTCTACATCTGTCTCACCAGCTGCTGCCTGGGAACACAGTTTTGCAGCATTAGAGAGGCAAAAGGCCTCCAGCAAGCACTCCCAGCACCCCCTCAGCACATCCTGTGCCTCTGTCAGTCCGTTTTCCAGACACCTAAACTCCTGTCAGCCTTTTAAGGAGCCCAGTGCCCTACTGCAGCCTCCACAGACCACTCCATTCTCTCTCTCTTTCTTTTTTTTGACAGGCATCTGTGTGCAAACAGACACCAGTGAGCACACTTATCTGACCAAGCATTGTATCTGATCAACACAGTCTGTTCTATTTTCCTTATTAAAACTAAAACTATTTCTCTATGTGCTCGTCCTCATCACTGTGTGTGAATGTGTGTCCATCTGCAATGCTTCAATTCAGACTAGCTGGAGAGTAGGACAAGATTTCAGGATCAGCTACTGGAGACAGTCATTTTTGTGTGACACTAACAAACTTCAAGTTGAGCTAGCTGAAGAGTAGCTCAAGAGGTTTGAATGTTGGACACTAAAGGGACCATAAATTTGAGACAGCTACCAGAGAGACCCATCAATAAGATCTGCTAGCAAGCCCTGACCCTGATCAGCCTGCAAGACAGAGCAGGATCAGGTTATCTGTATTTTTTTCTTGCCATATGAGTGCTGTTTGTGTATATGCAATGCCTGTATAAGAACTGTAATCCTGTCTATCTCTAAATAGTTAATCATTTGGGGTCCAGTTCTGTTTCATTTCTTTATCAATGATCTGGTTGATCAAGTGCTCCCTCAGTAAGTTTGTAGATGACTTCTAGTTGGGCAGGAGTGTTGATCTGGCTGAGCGTAGGGAGGATCTACAGAGGGATCTAGACAGGCTGGATCAATGGGACCAAGCCAACTGTATGAGGTACAACAAGGCCAAGTGCTGGGTCCTGCACTTGGGTCACAGCAACCCCATGCAATGCCACAAACTTGGGTAAGAGTGGCTGGGAAACTGCCTAGAGGAAAAGGATCTGGGATGAACTTAGTGTTAGAGTAACAGTGAAACTTAATGATCTTAAAAGTCCTTTCCAAACTAAAAGAGTCTATAATTCTACAGTTCTATCACTGTGCATGAGATACTGTATAGTAAAGAGGACACTGAGAGAGGTTTGAAGTTGGGAGCACTGTTACAAAGGGTTGCAGGTGAAGGCTGTTGCAGGTAACTGATGTAAGGCATGGCTTTGAAGATGCCTTGTGCAGAGATAGGGCTGTGTACTCCTGTGGTTTCTCATATTTCACAGCCCTGGCACCTCAGCTCAGGAGCATGAATGAGCTGCTTTCTCTGAGTTATGCTTCCAGCCAAGACCTCTCAAGTGCTTTTCAAGGAAGAAGCTACCTCCAAGGCATGATTTCAAGGATGCTGCCATCATTGTACTGATTTTCAGTGCCGTGTATGTTGAAACAGTCATCTATCACACAGACAGTACTGAAGTTAACAATTCCTGATACTGCTTCCCTGAAAATGCAACCCCTGATTCCTTCTTCCTGAGTTTTCTAAGCGGTGAAACAATTAGTGTCAACATGGCAGAAACCTATGGAAAAACTAGAAAATGAATCATTTTAAATGTTATAAAAAGTTCATCTGAACATAAGAAGTTCAGTGAGATCAGGGGAGAGACAGCAAAATAAAGTAGTTCAGATGGCAGCAGAAAAAACGTCCTGAAAAAGGGTGACAGCAGATGAATGAGAAAGGAGTAAAAGAGTCAGAGTTAAGTCTGAAAGTGCTTCAGAAATTGTCCAGGTTGTTGTGAGACCTCTAGACGGATCAGGAACCTTGTGCTGCACACCTCAGAGGGTCTTGGAGCATGACCCACACTAGTTCAGAGACCAAGAAGCCCAAGTACTGAAGCACTTTTGGACCAGAACTCCCAATTTAGTGTCTCATGAAAAGAACCTAGTTCCTCTGCAGAAAAACCAGCCAGAGAATGAAGTCCAATGCTAAGTAAATTGTCAGGGTCTCAGAATCAAATTCCATCTGTGAACCAAGTTGCTAATGTAGGCACAGCATAATGCTGTTTATTCTTTCTATCTAAAAGTAGTGCGGCCAGTGTCTGTGAACCATAAAGAATTATCACATCAACTGAAAAAAAACCTGATAAATAGAAGTATGTAAGGACAAGAAGCTGCATATATTTCTTCTATCAGCAATGACTCACAGCAGTGCCCTGAGTGAGTCATGTGCAGGCACCTACCCATTGTTCAGCACAAAGCAGAAAGATATTCTGAAGACAGACTTTCTCAATGAGTTTCAAGCCTCCTTACCTTTATCATCTGAGGATAGCTTCATACATATTTTATCAGCCTGGATATTAGTTTTCCTAGCTAAGTAAAAATAACTCTCAAACTCGGACAGGACAATGAAAAAGAAAAAGAGAAATCAATCCTCTTTAAATACATTTTCTTGCAGTCAATACTTGGATATTGATTTTTAAAGAGAGCTTTCAGAACAGTAGATTTTGACCTGCATATGCTTAACTGCTAATGACCTAGAAAGGAGAATGCATGTTTAAAACAAAGATTTATTCCATTAAATGCAGTATATAGGTTTTATATGATATGATCATGCAAAATTTCATTGGAAGAAGTCATGCATTGAGAAAAAAATGAAATAAGCTTGTTTTATATAAGCTTATATCCAGATACTTGACATTACATCTTATTAACTTAATATTAATGATAACTTAAATTTCTATGAGAATAACATAAAGCTATTTGATACTTCAAACAGCTTCAGAAGGTCTTTAAAGATTCATCATTTTCTATTGTGGAAGTTTGTCAATAAATTTCAGCTTCGAACTATAACATTTACTGAAAGAGATTGTCTGGTTTTAGTGTTTAATGCAAGCTTTAAAAACTTGTTTCCTTAATTATATAAAAATCTTCACTATCATCCCTCAAAACAAATCTTCATCTTTCGGATACTATTAGAGCAATCTATAGACAATACTCAGGATATCTTACACTTCAACTCCATTGCTTTTAAAATGCTTGTCTGTGCTTGGAAGTCATTGTATTTAACAAAGAAAGATAAACATTTAAAATAAATAAATTAATAAATAAACCAAACAACCAGAAAAGAAAAAAAAAAAAATCACAATTCAAGTTCTATTCTATTCTATTGCACATCCTTCTTAATACAACTAAGTCAAAACCAATCAACCTTACAACGTTCTTCTACTAATAATAACCTACCAAGAAAAATGTATCTTGAGTATTGATCAGGTCAAAAAAGGTAAAAATCTGGGAGTGTTTTATCATGTGAAACACACAGAGGGAAACACAAGAGATTATGCATACTTAATTTTGATGTCTCCTGGCTGCTTTTATTTCAAATGCTGCATTATTTAAACTGCAAGAAAAGCAATTTCATTAATTATGTAAAAAGAGTTTCTCAAGCAGGAATTAGTACTGTAACAAACTGTTCAGTACTGGTTACATTTAATTTATACTACTATTGCACATTTCATTTACAAATTCTATTTCAGTTAGAATGCAGAAAAGCAAGCACATTTGGCAAGAAAAGGACTTGGAAGAAGGGAAGTAATGGATGATAGTTTAATTGAAAAAGTTATAAAATGAGTAATGTAACTTAAAAAGAGTCTGTACTGTAAAGACATTTTAATAAAATCTCCATATTATAAACCCTCAGGTTTTTAAAGTTAAGACAAGTTTAGACAAAAGTTAATTTTCTCTATTCTTAGCTTCAAATCAACTCTCCATATTTATTAATTCATATGAGTGGTACTAATTCTTGGACAAATCTGTTATAAAATGTGAAATATGACAATTATTCATAGACATAGAATACCAGGTTGACAGGGACCTCAAGGACCACCTGGTCCAAATTTTCTTGGGAAAAGTACAGTCTAGACAAGATGGTGCAGCACCTGATCCAGTTGAATCTGAAGTGCCCAATGTTGGGGAATTCATCACTTTCCTGAGGAGATTATTCCTATGGCTGATTGTTCTCACTATGAACAATTTTGCTTTTGTCTCCAATCTGAGTGTCCTCAGGAGTAACTTCATTTGAAGTATTCATCTATGAATTCTTCATTGCTTTAGTTTGACTAAAGCCTGGCTGGTGTCTAACTGAGCTTAAGAACAAACTTCTAACAAGATCCATTAGTCAGTGTTAATTTTTGGCTATCTTTATGCCACAGGTTTGAAAGTTTTGAAGAGAGATACTTGACTCCCTGCCAACAGCTGATTATCTGGGTCATGAAAAAGGTTGATGTTCTAATAGGAGAGAGAGAATAGCTCTTTGGAGCACAAAAATGATCAGAGGATTGGCACATCCCTCCTGTGAGGAAAAGCTGAGACAGTTGGAGTGCTCAGCCTGAAGAAAAGAAGATTCTGGGGAGACCTTATTGCAGCCTTTCAGTATTTAAAGGAAGTCTATAAAAAAGATGGAGACAGTCATCTTAGCAAGGCCTGTTGCAATAGGACAAGGGGTAATGGTTTTAAGCTAAAGTAGGTGAGATCTAGACTGGGTATCATGAGGAAATTTTTCACAATGACGGTGGTAAAGCACTGGAACAGGTTGCCCAGAAAGGAAGTGGATGCCCCATCCCTGGAAACATTCAAGGTGAGGTTGGTCAGGGCTCTGAGCAACCTAATCTAGTTATAGGTGCCCCTTCTCCCAGCAGGGAGATTGGACTAGATGACCTTTAAAGGTCCCTTCCAACTCTAACCATTCTATGATTCTATGATCTTAGAGCAGTAGAAGCATGCAGCTAAGAAGAGCCTTTGAAGAGCAGATCCTGTTATCTTGAGAAGATAATTTCAAGTCTAAGACATGAAAGCAGTAGATAGGGCAAAGGGGTTCCATGGCTTGGAAAATTATTTTTGCTGAATTCTGGATGGGAAAAAGAGGATTTCTCTTGTCAGATGGAGAGAAGCTGCAAACTGCACACAAGGTATTTTGCAAATGTCCTGGATCCTCTAGAGCCTCTGAAATTACACAAAATTAATGTGGCTAGGAGCTGAATTTACTCCCTTTTTTCTAACATTGTTTCCAGCATATTCAGTGTAAGTCTTCTGGCAGCTGTCATGTAATTGTTGTTGCTATTGTTTTCTCATTATTTAGTATCTTCATCTTAATTTCCGGTTACTGAAAGTAACTTTCCTTACACTGTATTTTGGCCATAGTGAAACATTTTTAACAGTATCTATCATCATCTCTGAAACAAGCAATCCCTGAAATATGCTTTAGCACATTTTCAGCTGAGCTTCTGCTGTGCATAATGAATTGGACTGAAATACTCTTTGCACATAGTTTTAAACATGACCCTGAGACGTTTTGCTCTCAGTGTCCTGCACTTGCTGTCATTTCATTCATATATGTAAAATTCTTTTCCTTCAGATTTCTAATGCTTCTGTCTGGTTGTGTACTTAGCAGAGATAGGCATTGCACTTCATCAAAGCAGTCTTCAGTACTTATAATAAATTAATAATATATTGATGGAAAACAAACTACAAACCAAGTTCTAACTACACCTCTTATACTCCTCTTTTCTTCATTTTGCTATACCTCATGGCTCTTTCACTGTAGCTTTTAGAGCTATTCCTTAGAATAAGAGTAGAATAGAGAGAAAAATCAAAGTATTGTAGATGGACTCTACAGAAATAAATAACCACCTTTTCATCTGTTTTTGAAAAAAAATGGTTTCAGACAGCATGAAAATTCCTTTGCATTTTTAATTTTGTTGATCAATTCTTTCAAGTTTTCCTGAGGATGACAAGAAATTATTATTTTTTCATTTTAAAAAATACTGATTTAATAAAAGTACAATTAAATGAGAAATGTTGGGAAGGTTCTTTAAAAAAATTAATCACTTTCTCTTTGCTATTGTATTTACATGAAACAGCATCCCTGATAAAAGGAGGAAATTCTATTCTCTGTCATTTATTCAAGATCCTTAAACTTATATTTACCATATCTATATTAACTACCTAAAAGCCAGCATGGATAACAGGGTTCAGAGAAACAGCAGCAATAAGTGAAGTGAGGGATATTTAGAGTAATTTTTTTCCTTTCAGAATTTTATTAAGATATGGATATTCTCAAAAATTAAGACAAGGAACAAACAGAAACCCCCTTAACATTTTAGTAGAAAGAGATTAATTTGTTCAAAACTTTGTTATTGTCCTATGACCAATTCTGTTACCTGCAAAGACAACAGAATATCTACTGTAGAATTTAATGGTAGTGAAATCAGTATCTATTAATTTTCAGGTTATCATTCACCTTCCCATTTGCTTGCTGTCTTTGCAAAAGAAAGTTTCCTCAGGGAAAAGCATGATGCTGCTGAACTTGGTAAGATTTTTTTTATTATAAGATTTTCTGTACTTTCTTGTTGAACAAAAGTGCACTTCATCTAAATAAATGTTGTGGGTTTTTTATTATTATTATTATTATTATGATCAAATATGCTGAATCACTCATTTTTCAAAAAAAAATCCATTGGGATAAAATAGTTACAGACTATCTAAAATTAAGTAAGTATTGAGTGATGGAAATGACTAGCAAATTAGTTAGAAGATCATATATATAAGGGAGACATTAAGATCATAGCAGTTCTGTGATATTGATCGGGAGATGGGCAATGTTTCTTTTTTCCTTATCTTTCAGAATATGAGTGAGTTCTGAGATTTCCTCTGTGTTTTTGCACACTTATAATCTAATTGTCATGACTGTTTGTTATGGACTTTTACTACTTGAATTATTGCTGCTCTGGAGGGGAAGAACAAGCGACAGGGAAATGGAGTAAGTATTTGCTCAGCAGAAGGAGAAAATTGACTAAAGCTATGCCAGTTCCAGTTGTGAGAAGATGGACAAGGGTGGACAAGCTAGTAGAGTCAGATCAGTATTTAGACAAAAGTTTTTTAAAGAACAAGACCTGAAAATATGTTTGGAGTGAGAATGGTGAGGAATATCTGGTGTCCTCCCTTTGACACTGGCTAACACTTTTGAAGGATAATAAATCAAAAAATTTAAAACATATGAGTCTCTAACCTGTTGGGTGCATTACGAACTTTTCAATCTATACCTTATGCCACAGAAACTTAATTTTGGTTGCCTCCTTGTTTTTATAAAACATCTCTGATGACTTCTTTTCTATTTGCCTAGTCCTGCACTTCAGTCACAACCCCATGCAATGTTACAAGCAGAGGGCAGAGTGGCTGGAAAGCTGCCTGGTGGAAAAGGACCTAGGGGTTCTGGTTGGCAGCCAGCTCAACATGAGCCAGCAGTGTTCCCAGGTGGCCAAGAAGGCTAACAGTACCCTGGCTTGTATCAGAAATAATGTGATCAGCAGGACTGGGGACTTAATCTTGCCCCTGTACTCAGCATTGGTGAGGTCACACCTCAAAACTGTGTTCAGTTTTGGGCTCCTTGTTACAAGAAAGATATTGATATCATCGCTGTCTATAACTACCTGAAGGGAAGTTCTAGCCAGGTGGGGGCTGGTCTCTTCTCTCAGGCACCCAGCAATAGGACAAGGGGGCACGGGCTCAAGCTCTGCCGGGGGAAATTTAGGTTGGAGATCAGAAAAATGTTCTTTACAGAGAGAGTAATCAGGCATTGGAATGGCCTGCCCGGAGAGGTGGTGGATTCACCATCCCTGGAGATTTTTAAACGAAGATTGGATGTGGCACTGAGTGCCATGATCTAGTAAATGGATTAGGGTTGACAGAGGGTTGGACTTGATGATCTCGGAGGTCTTTCCAGCCCGATCGATTCTGTGTGTTGGAGCTTGTCCAAAGACGGGCAACTAAGCTGGTGAAGGGTCTAGAGGACAAGTCTTAGGAGTCAGCTGAGGGAATTGGAGTTGTTTAGCCTGGAGAAAAGCAGGTTTAGAGAAGACCTTCTTGCTCTCTACATCTACCTGAAAGGAGGTTATGGCAAGGTATCGGTCAGTCTCTTCTCACAAGTAGCAAGTGATATGACAAAGAGAAATGGCACAAAGTTGCACCAGGGGAATTTTACATTGGACATTATGTTGTCTTCTCTAAAAGGGTTGTCAAGCACTGGAACAGGCTGCCCAGTAAAGTGGTGAAGTCAGCATCCCTGAAGGGATTTAAAAGATATGTAAATGTGATGCTACATAGTTTAGTGTTGGGCTTGGCACAGTTAGATTAATGGTTGGGCTCAATAATCTTTACCAACATAAATAATTCTAAGATTCTATGATTTTTTAAATCTCTGAACAGAAGAAATATTCACCAACTGGTAATACTACAAAGTTACTAAAAATGAAAATAAATAATTTGTACTGTAACTTGATGGTTAATAACTATAAACTGAATATAACATATAACTGAATAAACATATAAACTGAATGTTGCCTCAACATACATAATGCACTATAGTGTCCTGAAGAACACGAGTATTTGATATACACAGGGTTGGTTGGTTGATTTTTTTTTACGTGTCCAATGTATTCAGTAGAGGAAAGAAAATTCTCCTAAAAATACTGATGGAAATGCAATTATTAGTGAAGATTGGTTCTGGAATTGAAGAACTTTTAATAAATATTTTCCTCAGCAAAGGTTGTTGAAATAGTTAATACTGATATATTAGACAGAACTACTTACTTGATTCTGTGTTTGAAAAAGGGTAATCTAAGTACAATAGAGAAGTGGTGTGAATGGATGAATCCAGCAGGTGATGCTGGCACACAGAAGGAGGGCTGCTTGTCACATGCTTGCCCAAAATTTGCTTTCAAGATGGGAGTGAAAATAAATACAGAGGCAATTAGAAAATATATACAAAGGGTTAGCCAGATTCTTCTATTCTCTAAATAGGAGCTGACAACATTGGAATGAAAATGCAGCACAAGGGATTTAAATAGAATAAAAGGAAAACCATTCAAAATGGAGGGAAAGTGGAGGCAAAATCTTAATAAATTCAAAATTCGGTTAACTGAGTTGTGTGATTTTATATGATTTCACAGAAATCAAATTATCTCTGTTAGGATTTTAGCACCTGTTAAAACAGTAGGTAAATTGTTGTGACAATTGTGGATGTGATCTACCTAGACTTCAGCAAAGCCTTTGACACAGGCTCCTACAGCATCCTACTGAAAAAGCTGGTAGCAATACCACATTTTCAACTCTGAAGTGCTGCTGATTCCTAAATAATCATCTTTAGGATATTTTACACTATACTGCATTTCTTGCATGGAAACTTTACGATTATTTACTTGATATTTATCTGCAGGTCTGCTCACTTCTGGGGAATGAAAACAACTCAGGATGACTTACACTTTGTATACTTTGTATTTCCCCAGCTAGAAATGTATTACTTCAGGTACATACATCCTTTCAAAGCTTATTTGACTGTGTGAAGGGAATGTCAATTGATTTTCTATAAAAACGCTGTCTGAAAAAACCACAAAGCAGTAATATACACTTACAGCTTCAACAGAAAGACAAGAAACTGCGTGAACAGGAACACTGATTTGCTTTTTTCTTTTTTTTTTCTTTCTGTCAGCATATTCCTCTAGGTCACTTGTAGGAAAAATAATGTGGAGGCATCTCTTGATGTTTCTGATACTGGAATTGTAAAGTGAACAAAATGAGGATTTTAAGCCCATGAAAAATGTTGATATTTTTTCTCTCACTGCCCTTCCCACAAGCAAAATGAGCTTTTTGGCCCCACAAGCAGGCAAAGTAGATATATATTCTGAATTTGTCTCCAATGAGATACATTGTATTTTCCTCCAGATATGCTAAGAAATCCTTATACACCTCCTTTTTCCACTCGGTCTTTTTTTAGCATCTTTCCATCCTTTAATACTATTATTGTAAAGTAATACTAGGATTGAAGTACAATAGCCTCACAACCCTCCCTAACATCTTCTTTGTTAGTGCTGTAAACAATAGGTCAAAGCAAAATTAAATTTACAGATTTGTCAGCTGACATTGTCTATAATTCAGTTGTAATTGAAATGTGAACTAGCAGGTATCCAGATTCAGAATTCTCTTGCCGGAAAAACTGAATTTATCATAGATCTATGCTTTTTATGCCACAGTACTATAAATTAAACAGTACTATATATTAAATTGGATATCAAAATAAAACAACCACTAGACCTATCTCTAGCACAATGAACATCCAAATTCAGAAACAGGCAATGTGTAAATTAAAGAAGTACTTACTACTTTCAATCACTGTGATGAGTTTTGCATTTAATGTAGCGCATATGCTTAGAAGAATACATTCCAAGACCAATTGTTTTAGTGTTGTTTTTTTAAAAAACCCAACTATTTATATGCCAAAGCTATTCAGGCTGAGAAATTATTAGTTGAGTGGGTCATTTTTTACCAATAGCCACCTGCAGATAAATGTACAAAGATGGTCTGTTATGAGATACACTGTGTGTTGATGTTCTGCAATTTAAAGTTATTGAATCATGACACAGTGCTGATACCAGTAATAGTAGAATAAAATAAAAATCCCTGTCAAAGGAAGTAGAATTTTAATCCAATTTTGGCCTTATTTTGTAAGGGAAATGTTTGTGCTATGATGCTGTCTGTCAGCAAACAAGCCATAATAGTTTAAGTAATTCTGGTCATATTCAGCCAAATTATTCTTTCAAAGATTAGCAGTGGAAGAAAGATGATAAATTATGCAAGACAAGGTTGGCAGAGCTCTGTCATGACATATTCAATCTGGTAGCAGCTGACCAGAGAACTGCTGGTGACAGAGCTCTAGGACAGCAAAACTGAGATCCCTGTTCTTCAGTTAGGGCTTAGAAATTCTGTGCAAAAGCAAAGCTTGGAAAACTGGAGCACATTTGTGGATGCAAATCTGGATACATATCTGAAACATATTTCTGAAAGAAATTAAAAAAACATACCTGCAGAATGGTTTAAACTCTTTCCTAAAGAGTTTTCTTTAATGTTCATTTTGGATTAAAGAGAAGATACTTGTTAAGTACAACCGTGGTTATCAATGAGGAAAAAATGTTATTTGGTTCTTATAGCTAATGATTCCTAAAGTGTTTGCTTTTCACTTCAAATACATCTATTAAATAAAATGGTGACTCCGCTGGTGACGTAACATTGCCTTGTCTCTCCATTCTAAATGTATATGTATGGCTATGCTTCGCGAATGAAGATCCAGGCAGGTCTCCACCCACACTCTTCCTCAGCGCCTTTTCCAAGCGCGCTGATAAAAAGAGGATAGCGGATAGCACCCTCGAGCCTGCACAATGGCTTTTTTTTAGGTGAGACACAGCATGCACAGAGCTTTAGTCCTAAGGTTCATCTGCCAGGGCCTAGCAAGCTTGGACGCTGGCAGTGAAGTCCTTAGGACCGAGGTTTTATTAGAGAGTCCTTCTCTAAGATGGAAGGCCTTCCAGGGCTAAACAAGCTCCATCTGCCCGGGTTTGGAATCAGAGTTGTCCTTCTCCTAGGATGACTGCCAGAAGGCTAATGAGCACATCCTACCCATACAAGGATTCTAGGAACATGGGTATCGCTCCCCACACTTTCCCGTGGGCCGTGAGTTTAATGCTCCCCCTGCTGTCGGCACAGTTATTGCACCAGGGGCCACAGGAGACCACAAGTGATTTTCAGACTGTGCCTACCATTCTAAATAACAGTCTGAAAATAGCTCACATTTTAGAAAATCTACTTGAAATGGAATGTTTCTGTGTATGTTGCAGTAGGAATTCCATCAAATCTTATTCACTTAGGCAAGTAACCATTTGGCATATGGCAATTTTTGGACCATTGTGATACTTAAAACACAAAGTAAAATTTATAGCAAGGATCAATCTAATGCCCTTTTGTTCTTCTCAGTAATGAAACCAAACTTGCCATGATACCATCTATCTGTTATTCTTAGTTGCATACTAGAGATAGCGAGCTTGTGCTGGGTAGGTCGCCACTGTATCACGCAAGCATGGAAAAATCTTTGAAGTACAATGTGTGCAAATAGAAGCTAAACCTGTAAAAGGTCAGAAAGATTAAGTGAAACACTGTGGTTCGGTTTAGTTTAGTTTAGCCTGAGAAAAAAAATCCTCTTGTTTTAAGAAAAATTCTTACTCATCTTGCTTTCTCAAGTTGATTTAGAATTCTCAGAAACACAGAATAATCAAAACTTGGAACTATTTCAATTGTCTTTTAAAGATTTTTATTGTTGTTTTATATCATGGAAAGTCCCCAGGCAGCCCTTATGAGTGTGGGTGCTCTTTGTCTTTTGATTTTATAGCTATTGAACCCAGAAGGATTCCATTTCTCTCATGCTACATTCACTAGGCATTTGCAACTACCCAATTCTACTGGCTGAGTCCCCACTTACATTTTTCAGTTGGTAATATAATCCTGAGCTGATGCTAAGCACTCATGTGCTTTTACCCACAGAACAAAGTCAACTATTTTCTTGGATCCCCACAGGACATATATGCACTATTACAGTTTTGTGAGTTTACTTGCTATAAAACTTTATATGGAAAGTTTTAAGTATTAGAAAAAGTGAAGTATAAAATGGCCTGTCAGAGTGATGTTTGTATTGAGTAGGTGATTGCTAGTGCTAGATAGCTCTTCATTAGTGTGTTTAATACCAGATGACTTTTAAATCTAAACCATTTTATGATCTATGATAATGTGGTATGATAGTTGGTTCAAGATCTAAGACAATTTCTGAAATTCTACTTTGTCAAGACTTACAAAGACCTGCTGTCAGTTAAACATCTGGATAAAGACTAAACTTGTGCAAGGTGCACATAGATGTCCATTGACTAGCAAACAGAGACCTTACTAGAAGCATCAAAAAAAGAGATACAATTAGCAAAATGTTTTGCAAAACAACCTTTTCTTACAGACTGAAACACACTCAGTGTGACACTCAGATTTTACCTAAAATTTACAATCAGATCATATAATAATTTAGAATGGATGGGATTTCTTGAAGTTATATAGTCCAGCCTCCAAAGTCTAAGGTCAGGTTGGATCGATGGGCCGAGGCCAATTGTATGAGGTTCAATAAGGCCAAGTGACGTGTCCTGCACTTTGGGCACAACAACCCCAGGCAGTGCAACAGGTTTGGGGATGAGTGGCTGGAAAGCTGCCCAGCAGAGAAGGATCTGGGGGTGCTGGTGGACAGCCAGCTGAATATGAGCAAGCAGTGTGCCCAGGTGGCCAAGAAGGCCAACAGNGGGTTTGTTTTGTTTTTTTTTCCTTTTCTTTTCTTTCTGGTTGGACTCAGCGATCTGAGAGGTCATTTCCAGCCATGAATATTCTGTGATTCTGTCCCAGTCAGCCACAAGGCCAGCCATGAAGTTAGATTCAACTGCAGCATTAGGATGTGTTGCTCAGGCCCTTGAGTTTTAAAGCTGTCCAAGGATGAGGATTCCACAACTTCTCTGAGCACCTATTCCAATACTTCCTCACCTTGGAATTAAAAGGAAAACAAAAACAAAAATACCCCACAAACTTCTTCAACTGGAGATTAAAGGATAAAACTAAGTCATTCTGCAAGTACTCTGTAAGTTTCTTGTATGTGGTTTTATTTGTAGAGGGTACTACTATCATGGTACAATTTTGTGCCTACATGTTGCAAAAAAGTCCTCTTTTACTATAGGACTTAAACTTCTCTACAGATCTAAATTAGGTAGAATTTTTCATTATGAAATATTTTCCAGAGGAATTAACACTGATAAATACAAATTGATGTTCTATGCAATAGAAGAAATATTTTTATCAATGAATCTTTAAAGCACTATTAAAAAAAACACCAGTGACTGGAAAATAATTACACAGTAATATTTGACAAAATTTCTTAGGAACTTTCTGAAACTTCACAGTACAATTGCTAATGAACGAATTCCACATTGCACAGCAGATTGATCAACAATAGATTCTTACTTCTACATTAATGACTCCTGTGTCTGTTACTTCAAAGACCAAATAAAGAGCAGCAAGTTCCCCTGACAGTAATTAGCTTTATTTATTTATACATTTATTGATTCATAAACAGTACAGAAACTTTGGGTACTGTTCAGCACATTTTTATTACAAGGTGAGTGACATTTAATTTCAACAGCTAATATACAGCCATAATTTCTCCAACTACCAAGATGCCCAGGGAAAAATCTTTGGGCTATAGGACTGTTCAGAGTATAAGGAGAAACAAAGTTTCCTCACAATAAGAACCATAATGCCATCTTAGATTTATCAGCTGACACACAAAAATTATTTAAGGACTAAATTAAATCAGATTAGATCATTAATTAGAAGGATTTTAGACACCATCATTACAATATATGATGTTGTCACTGTGGTCAGGAAGACATTGTATGTCATAAAATACCTCTATGCTGAAATCTATTTCTAATCTCCCTTTAGAAATGATTATTTTTTTAACCAAGTAACTAAATATATTTTATCTCCAATTTTTAACTGAGCTTAAAATATATGTTTTGATGGCTTTCTGGATATAAATTCAGAAAATGAAGTAATGAGTTTAGTGGTGGGCATGGTAGTGTGGGTGGATTGTTGGACTCCACAATGTCAGAGGTCTTTTCCAACCATAGTGAGTCTATGAGATTCTATGAGATGAGATGAAAGCAGGGATGATATTCATCTGTAATTGTATTGTATTCATACATACTTGCTTTGTACTAACAAGGAAATAAACCTCTGGGCCAGTTTAAAGATCATGGAATTTTTGGTAGGAGAGTTTTGAAATTTCATATTTGTAAGTGGCAATGAAATTTGATCTAAGAACGCAAATTCTTTCACTGTTTCATATTCAATCAATATCTTCAGTAGTTTCAAAAGATTACTTAAATCACAAGCCATTTCAGAACCTGGCTGCTTTGTATCTGAAAAAACAGTCATGACTATGAAAGATGGAGTGATGCGCAGTGATAGCACCAGAGACCATGAGCTCAAAATTAAACACAGAAGGTCCTTTCTGAACAAGAGGAAACACTTTTTTTATTGTGAGGGTGACCAATCACTGTCACTGTTTGCCCAGAGAGATTGTGGAGTCTCCATCCTTGGAGGTACTTAAAAGCTTCCTGCACATGGTCCTGGGCAACTGGCTTTGGTTGAGCAGGGACCTTGCTTGATCAGAGAGGATGGAACAGATGGTCTCAGAAGTCCCTTCCAATCTCAGCCATTCTGTGATTCTCCAAGTCTATGAAAGTTTTGGCAAACTCCAGAAACCCTTAACAAAATCCACTGCTCAAAAGTTGATTGTTTTGTCTGTATTCTC
Source organism: Bucco capensis (assembly GCA_013396975.1). Lineage (NCBI taxonomy): Eukaryota > Metazoa > Chordata > Aves > Piciformes > Bucconidae > Bucco > Bucco capensis. The sequence goes on from VWZO01013231.1 coordinate 92,513, forward strand.
TAATACTTTTTCTAACATGGAATCCTTTTGATTTTTCTCCTACACATTAGTATTTTCAGCAACTCCAGAAATACATGCTTCATGTAATGAATAAATAAGCCAGATTGACTGAAGCTCCTTTATGAACATTTGCCCAGGCAACTTGTACCTCCATAGATTATCAGAGTTTACTACAGTCATTCTAGCATAACACTGCAAGAACATTTCATCAGTGTGGGATGTAAAATGTAATTGCTCACTCACTCAACCATACTTTATCTCCACTGTGTGGTTTGCAGTAGTTTCAATTTGTTCTAATGGCCAACTGAAAACCTTGGCTTCGTCTCCCAGTACAGTTTCCATTCACTTCCAGTAGGATGTTTCCTCCCAAAATACTGTGTCTTTTTTAAAACTTATGCTTCAGTGGTAGGCCTTCCCTGTTTTGATAAAATACCCTGGAGATAGCAAGCAAATGCTCTTTTGTCTAACACTTCCTCTTGCATGTCATTACCTGATGAGGTAATGTCCTTAATGGATTGAAATAAGCACAAGTCAAGCGTATTTTGCTCAACTTATTAAATCTCCTAGAGGATGGATCTTTTTTTGTTGGTTTTTTTAGGATGGATCTTTTTTTGTTGGTTTTTTTTTTTGAGAAGATTGAGGAAGTGGGAGGAGGGATGGAAAATTCATACTGGAGCTTTGAATAGGCAAGACATCCCAGGGTACAAATTGATGCAGCCTAGGAACTTCTGAATAAATTGTTGATATACCAAGAACACCATATAGAAACATCTGACAAAACTGAAATAAATATAACAGTGGGGATACAAACAAATCCAAGGAAATTCCACAGAGAATTTGACTAAACCCAAAATTATCTAATCAATAATCATCAATCTTATGGAGATCTCCGACTGTTATACACATTAAATACAGAATTTAGTGTGTGTAATGGCAATTTTTAACCTAGCATTGCATTAGAGTGCTGTATCTCCTCCATCACTGCCTCCTAATGCCAGTAAATTAAGTTATTCACATAGTCATGTGCCTTCTTTGAAAGACTAAGGACATTCTTCAAGCTGACTACTAAATATTAATTTTATTTATCATTTATACACTATGGTTTGTACTGTCTTTTTTTAACCTCTGAAATGTTTTATCAATATCAACCATGAATTCAGAGCAGACTAGAAAAAAACGAGACTGAAGATTAACCTTTGGCAATTATGTCTGGGGACTGCAATGACTCTTGATGAAAGATTGTACAATCAGAGATATTGGTTTTTATTTTAACCACCAGTGACTGTTCATTTAAAGACATGAAAAAGAAAATTTCCCTTTCTTTTAAACTTCAAGACCATCACTAGTAAAAGCTAAGTATTTTAGCTAATACTGTAGCTAAAATATTCATGTATTCCAGTATTAGAGAAATAAAACTGTAATAATCTACAGCATTAATTTTCCAAATCACAGGGATTCCTTTGCAGCACTAGGAAATCAAAGCAAAAAAGATACCATTATTATATTGTAACAGTGTTATTAGAACATTATAATACTTAGATTCACTTTAGTTTAGGAGTTTTTGTTGAGGTTTTAGGGTTTTTTTCTAATGGAGCATATATTCTGTGTATGGTCCATAGAGAACCCTGTAGAGCAGAAGTGGCCTTCTCAAGATCACTGATGCCTTGAATATAAGGTCTTCCACAGGGCTCCCAATATACCTTTATTGATCAGCCAGTTCCCTATCTGCCCCACAAAGCCAGTGTTTATGTAAATGCACAAGGATAAACAACACAATACACAGTGAAATGGGCTACTGGAAATCACTACAATAAGCTACATTGGGCATGTGCATTGCACTTGCATGCTCAGAGTGCCACATGCCAATAAATTCATTCTGCTCACAGTCTTCAGTGTTAGAGTAGTAGCCCTTTCCTTGGAAAAGTTTCAGACCTTCTGCTGCTCACACTTGTCTCTGCCCTCACATGCCTCTTCAATTAATGTCTCAGTTCTTGCAAGTGGCTGTAAAGTGAGACAACAGATGACAGACTAGGTGAGTCAGTCACCTCCTGAACATCAGTGGAGCAGATTCCATATGTGTCACCATCACTTGCAGCAAGTCCAGTAGGATTTCACTGGAAATTGGTTGAGCGGGATCATCTTTTCTTGGACTAATTGCTCTGTACTGAGCGACATCACAGCATGCTAAAATGCCTACAGAATACCTTGTACATAAGCAAACAAGAGTGGAATACTTGTTGGTTTGCAGATGATACCAAGCTTGGAGGAGTGGCTGGCACACCAGGAGGCTGTGCTGCCATCCAGCGTGACCTGGACAGGCTAGAGAGATGGGCAGGGAGAAACTTGATGAAATTTAACAAGGGTAAAGGTAAAGTACTGCATCTGGGAAGGAACAACCCCATGTATCAGTACAGACTGGGAACTGATCTGTTGGAGAACAGCCCTGGGGAAAAAGATCTAGGAGTCCTGGTGGATAGGAGGATGACCATAAGTCAGCAATGTGCCTTTGTGGCCAAGAGGGATGCATTAAGAGGAGCACGGCCAGCAGTTCCAGAGAGGTTATTCTCCCCCNTAACTACATTCATTTAGAAAAACATCCAGTGGCGTGAAAAGGATAAACTTTGCTGTTTTTTCAATATGAGGAGCTATAACTGCTTTTATTGTTTTGATATCTGGAGACTAGTCACAAATTATGTCTTATCTGTCAAGTTAATACACCAGTGCAGGGAAATATGTTACAGATAGAAACGTCTTGTAGAAAGGCAAGACTGAAAATTTTCTGAGTTGCATACAATCCCTGAGTGTTGTGCTGAAAATATTTGAGGAATTCAAGATTACTTAGCAGATGATCTTATTGTGCTGCCTCCAGAGTTAGAACTCAGAGAGTAAGCAATCCTTAGTCAGCAAGCAAATTTGGTATTTATCCTCATGTATTTATAAATACTAAATTTCTTTTAAGACCAGTCACTACAAATGCTAGCATTGACTGCTTTTCCATTCTTTTCCAATTTGTGAAGTCAAAAGTTTTTGAGGTTAGGTCTTAACAGGAAACAAAATATTGACTTTTATATTTTCCTTGTCAATAAGTACAGAATCAGTTATACTTACATCAATATTACTAATGTTTTAAGGATGACTTTCTCCTACTTTTGAAAATCCTAACTACAGAAAGACATCTTTCAGGTGTTACGTGAAGCACTCTTTGTCTAAATAGTCATTCTCTCCTGGAAAATTTCAAATCTTGAAAGTCTGTGAATCCTTGTTTCCCCTCATGTAAATATGGACATGATGTTTACATTTATGTGAATTAGTTACAGAGGTAGTTCAAATTTATACAGTGACCTAATGATAATTGCCTCCAATTAAAATACACATCTTGAGATTTCAAACTCATCAAGTTCTCACTGAACTGGAAATCTTGGTTTTCAAAAACACTGAAAAGATTCTTTAAAATACAGAGATTATTCAATTTTTTTCTTACAAACTTTTGCCATCAGTTCACTTCCTTACGAATATTCATTTCAAGTAGAGGCTTTCTTTCCATTTTGAATGTGTTTTTCTTCAACACATAATTTGCTGTTATTTTTATGTTGAGAGCAATACAACTACAAGATGGTTATTCTCTAACTGGTTCCTAGACATTGATTTTCCCTATTCACAAGTATTTAATTTGGAATTTTTTTCATTATCTCCTGGACTCCTGACATTTATGATAACATCTTAACAGCATCCCATAGTCCCATAGTGTCCTACTGTCTTCATTGTTCCCATTCCTCATATCTGCCAAAAGTTGCTGCACTGGCTTTACTCTGAGTCATCTATAGTAAAGACTAAGGACACTGTAACTTATCATGTGAAGATCCTTTATAATATGATGTTGAACTTCAATGTCCTCTACTAGCAGAGGCAGACTGATATATATTTGATATATATTCTAGTAAATTAGAACTCTCATATACTAAGAGAATATCCCAATTACATCAAAGTCACACGGTGGATTTGATTTCTCTCACTTGTTTTAATATAGCAAATAAATCAATTGAAGCCACACAGTTAGAATGTGTCCTGTAAGAACTGCATTTCCGTAGTCTAAATTTTAAGTGTTCATGGGCTGCATCAAAAGAAGANTTGGGGCCTCATCCCTGGAGGTATTCAAGGTGAGGCTTGCCAGGGCTCTGGGCAACCTGATCTAGTTGGGGATGTCCCTGGCCACTGCAGGGGGGTTGGACTAGATGACCTCCAGACTTCCCTTCCAACCTAAACCATTCTATGATTCTATAGCATTATCAAAATATTCCTCTAACTCCTTCTTAAAACATGCACTTTATGAAAGTTCTGATTCAAAAATACTCATGAGTTTTGGGTTGTTATCAGCCATGTGAACATTCCCTTCTCCTCCCTTTCTCTGGAGTTGTTCATCCTTCCCTCAGAACAGCCCCAAACCTCATTCAAAACAAGAATGGAAGAAAAGAAGCATGTACATTCCAAGAAACCCAGTATGCAAGCTTTACTTGGTGAGTTGCAATCTGTGCATGTTCCATGGTGTGTGTGTGATTTACCAAAGTGCCTAGCTTATTCTTTTCCCATCCCACCTTACTGCCCTTCCCCATTGCTATTGAAACCTGTCTAGAGTTTCCCATTCAGCAATGACGTGAAAAGAGTTTAGTCACTTTTAATGAACCAGGTCCTATCTGAACAACAGCAAGATGCACTGCTCAGTTCTCTAGGAGAAAAGAGCATGCAAAAAAAGCAACAAATGCCTAAATGTGCATTCAGCTATGGGGAAATCACAGATCCTTCACCTTCCTTGTTCTGGAAACTCCTTTTAACCAACAGCCATTTAAAACTCATTCACAAATATGATATTAAAGGTGACTGTGGTTAGTTCCTGAAACGGATTCTTTTGTATTAATGATGATTTTCTCGGTGTTAACTATTCCACAAAGGTACAAAAGCTGTATAAAGCTGTTTAGCAGAGTCAGCATAACATTCAGCTGTGATCTCTGAAGTGGTGCTGAGTATGATTGAAGCTTTTTCACGTGGTGGTTCCTGCAGTTCAGCATCATGCATCACTCATATCCACTGAAAGCAACAGATAAATTTTCCAGTGTAGACTAGAGTTCAAATGACCTCTCTGCACACAATTTCAGTCTAGATCCCAAAATGCATATATTAAGCTATTCTACACCACTTGTTCATTGATTTTAAGCAGTATTAGCCCTTAAAAGAATTGGAGACTTAAAACTGTTCAAGGAAAAAAATTTCACTCACCCCCATCACTTGTGAACTGATTCTTTCATTTTAAAGATAATTCTCAAGCAGCCTCTAAAGGAGAAAAAAAGTCAGTAGCTTAGTTACATTCTGTTCGTTTTTACAACTGCCTTGTGCTGGAATGAAAAATATATCCAAGAAGCATGGAAATAGTCAAAGCTCACTTTCTTTTAGATTATCTACAATGCACGGATATCATTTTAAGTTTGAAAACAAGTTATCTCACATGTAAGTTATAATTTCAGACAGCTTTTGCTTTCAGGATCACAGAATTTGTCTTATCTGATGTTTAAAACTGCTAAGTGACCTCTATTTTTATTTAGGATGATTTTTTCAAAGTCGATTCCTTGTATTCCTTCTTGACTGGCAGATGATGATCATCCCTTAGTCCTCTAAAATTGTAATCCCCTGTTAAAACCAGTGATATAAGCAAAGTATAATAGTTATTGTTATCAGTCTACTTCTGAAAAAAAAAATAAGTCTTGCTTTCAGAAACATGCAGCTAAACATATTTATTTCCTCAGTCAACATAAAAGATCCAAATGCGAAAAATTATACAGTCCAACAGCCCCAAAGGAGAGCAGAGTCAGAGGGTTAGAAAGAGTATGAATGCTGATAGAGTTTATCCATCTTGGAGAGCCTTGCATGGGAACCAGGCTCACGTTTCTGCTGTGAGAGGCTTAGCACATCACTCATGTCAGAGACTTGAAGTAAATTAATTACCCACGCACTTCTGAATGCATATCCTTGTTCCCAAGGGACAAGGCTGCAACTCCACATCTCTGGCTCATTTTCATAGCTTCTCATTCTCATGCACTCTGCCCAAGTGGTCTCCTGCTCCCTTTTCCCTTACTACCCTTTTATTTCCTTGCTCTGGGCTTTGTGCACTTTACACAACTACTAATCCTTTTCTTGTCACTGTTTCCTGTACTTTGCGAGAGTTTTTGTCTTACTCTCTTCTCCCTCTATATACCAGCAGTTATGTGTGTGTCCCATTCTGTCTTTCCAAATAATCCTTTTCTTCATGATTATTATTCACTCACTTGATGAAATTGAGTTGAATATTGCCTTTGATCTCATAAAAAAAGTCCATATGCATGCAGGAATATGATGTGTTTAATTTTTCTGCTTTCTTCCCTATTTTAGGTTGTGCTCTGCCTCTGTCTGCACACATTCCTCTTACACTCTGGGAATTGGTATGTCCCTCTTTCCCTAAAATCACTGCCATGACACTTTCTCTCATATTCTTCATGCACTTCTTTCTGTCAGGGAAATAATTTCATCTAACAATTTCCTCTGCTGGAAGGACAGATAAAGGCAGATTCATTATGCTGGGAGATGGTATCAAACATCATACATCAGTTTTTCTGTCTGAAGGCAATTACAAAGACGACTGAAAATAGGACCCTGTTGAAGATACACCAGATGTTCCCTTCCAGTTTTTGCAGCAAACTACTGGCATCCAGGGTTTCTCCTTATGTTTTGAAAGTGATTTAACAGAGATGATCTTAGTTACATTACTTCTTGCAATAACAAGAGTAACGGGTAAATGTAACAAGTCTAGTGTATGGTCTTTAGGTTTCAACCATTTAGAATTCATCTACTATATTTAATGCTGCTATCATTTCTTTTACTATAGTTTATTCATTTTACGATATTATCCTGACAAACAAAAAGTTTCAGCTTTTGCCAATCTAATTCTTTTGATATGCAAAGTAATTATTAATGATTTCTTCTTTGTAGAGCACTAATAGTATAGAGCTAATTTCCTTTAGTCTAACAAATAGTTGTTAACAAACTTAAGAAGATAAGACCTTCAGGAAAGGAGGTAGAAATTAACCTACTATACATTAAACTTAAGGAAAGAGGAGAGGGATATTCCTTGATGTTAAGTAGACCTCTCATTAGGAGAAAGAATCAATGACTGGCTATATTCCCTCTACCGATCTCTGTTTTTTTCCTCAGGTTTGTTTTTGATGTCTGAGTTTCTTCACAAATAAAACTCCTTCTCTAATACTTTATGTATGTATACTAAGCTTAGCAGATTTTCTCTTGGAAGTCAGCCTTTCAGTTTCCCCAGTCATCTTGCTGTTTTCTCTGAGATTTCCTTCCTCTTACAGTCCCACGATTTTATGACATTACTGACCTAACAAATGAGCAAGGATTTCAAGTAAGTATTGTTCTGAAGAGGAAGCAAACTGCTTTTTATATCACAACTGTAGCTCAGTGGCTCATTCCCTCTAAAATAAACATTGCAATTGCAGCCATACAATTAATGATTACCCTTCCTTTGTCCACTGTTGCTATGTGGTAGAAGGGTTTCCCTTGCCCATCAACTGAAATATGGCTACAGAAATATCTATTTTTGTAGAATTTTTTCCAATAAGAAGCTAAAATGTAAGATAAGCAGAACACAAAATTCTGATAAATATCATACTATTAAAGTCTGTCAGAAAAATCCTATATTTGGTATTGATTAATATTTTTAATTAGTAAAATTACTAACAGGTTTTTAACACACATATCAAAAAAGTAATGAGGTCCAGTCATTTAATGCCTTCTAATCTTTTAAACTTGTGTATGGAAATTCCAGTGAGAGTTTAGAGGTGAAAAATGACTATCAATATCTACTAAAATATGATTAGAGAAACTGATGTATATTAAACAATGACTCTTAATATCTACTAAAATATCTTTTGCTAAGCATGTGGCTGATGTCTTTGAATCTCTACTTTTGCTCTTTGGGAATACCTCAATGGCTTCTGTGAGAAAGACCATGGAAAAAAAAATACCTGAAAGATATGACTAAGTAAATGTATCTATTTTGCTCAATAAAGCAATAGCAATAGCCATATTTCCTAAAGTAACTTGTATTAATATTTGCAAGTTTCAGTACTCCATCTAACTCACTGTACTAATCTGTGCATATGAATGTTATCAAATTAACATTGCAGCCATCTGTTTTCAAACACGTGCAAAGCACTTACCTATTGCATAGACAAGTACTATACCACTAAAAAATCTCCAAATATAGGCTCTCAAGCTGTCATTACACTCTAACAATTTTTAGTGAAGCGGTAATGAACAGAATACTAGATAAAAAGTCCACAAGAATGTACTCCATTTGATTTTACTAATTAATTGAAATTTTTGCATTATTGGTATGCTCCCTGAAGATAACTATTTTGAATAGTGGTGATGAATGACATTTACAACTAGATGTGATCATAACAGTAATAGTGAAAAATGAGTGAGCTTTTGATGGAGCTTATTGTCAAGAGGATAATATGATATTCTAAAAGTGTTTTCTGCATTTTGTTAGTCAAGGTAATCAGCTGAATCACTATGAAATGCTAAGATCTCCTCATGCTTTTGCCCTTAATATGCTTGAGAGTTTTCAGGTTGGATCTGAGGATTAAGGACTGCATTCTTGCTGCTTCAAGGAAATGAAAAAAAAAGGCTTTACAAGTCTTGTTTTACTGCAGTGGCACAACTGCATTGATGTCCTAAGTGCTGATGGTAGAAAAAATAGTGTAGTCTGGTTGTGGATATTCTTGCATGTATATATATCATCTTAATTATGACTATGATAGAAGAATATATATTATTCACACACAAGTTTTTTGCATGGTATTCATTGTAATTTCATTTCACACTTCCCATTTTATTTCTTTGCCATATTTTCTATTTCTTCAAAATATCCTAGTTCACGTGTCTGCTTCTGGATTAAATGCCTCTGCTTTATTCCAGATTTCTATTGAAACTGAGGCAGTGGTGTTTATGACATTTCCAGCAACATGTAAGTAAAATGCAAAATGCACTAACATGAAATGCACAAATATAAACACAAAATAAAAAACATTAATACTAAATGCTAGTTAGCATTAAAATGCTATTCATCTCTTGTGTCAAATTAATTCCTAACATATTCGATAAGACTCTGAACTGGAACAAAATAAATATTTTTGAGACCTTACTGTACAAGTTTAATCAATAAATACATAGTAAATTTCCAGAGATGTAACTTAGATGTTTTGCATTTTCAACACAAACCTCTGTGAATCTAAGCGTGACTCTCAGTTGATTAACAAACACATTTACGATGAAATCTTGAAGATCCCCAGCAGCAGTTTCAAAAGCACAGAATAAGACAATTCATTGTTAGGAATCCTTGAAAACATGGAGTTTGACATGACTATGCATCAGTTTTCTCCACTTATGAAGATGGAGTCGTCAGTTTTTACCAACACCAAATCAGTCTCATTTTTCACTCTTCACGCCCTATATTCACTTTTCAGTTGTTCTCTTTTCCATACTACCTGACACATTGCTTATCAATACAAGCAATGATTTTATACTCTATAAGGGTACAACAAAACCTAATAAAGACCTAAATTAGTATGGAATGATTGTATTAGTATTCCAGATGCAACATTAGAAGTAATATTAGGCGGCATGTCATTAACACATGCGAATGGTCTAACAGTTCATCTGTTAGAAAGCTATTCGCTGTTCAAATTTCAATGGAGCAAACAAATAAATATGGAAATATTTGCCTTCCACAACGAATTAATACTCACCTAAATTTTCCAGGTCCTACAGGAGTTAGGACTCTCCTAGTTACTGAACTTTGCAGAAAGTTGCAAACTCTTCTCAATTACATGGCTGCCTCTGTCAGCCTCCCTCAAAAACCTGGAATGTATTTTGCATGAAAATTTTGACTCCTTGGTTTCTGCATGAGTGCATACAAAGCTTTATGATGTGGGAGATCATATTATAAAAGCAGTGTTGCTAAAGTATAAAGAAAACACATAATTTTAGAACATTCTAACTTGCAGTCAAACGTCTTAAGTTGCTATTCCTGTCTGTCACACAGGTTTTTTTGCAGTCAGCACAGTCTATCTTTGATGTGTTCTGTTAGAAAACACTGATATTAGCAGCACTTGAGATACTTTGTGATAGCAGGAAGTGTTTTCTTCCAATTTTCAGTGGTTATGTCCCCAGCACTGTAGATTGCCCAATAGCAATAAGTTGTGTGAATACTTCGGAAGAAACAGAGCATCTGAAATACTTCAGAACCTCCTATAGACTCAGATGTCTAATCCAGTTACCACAACTCAGTAGATCTGCCACATGTCCCCTGGGGAGGGTAACAAGCTGCATGTCTTCCATTCAGCCACTACAGATGCAGGGAACTTCATTTTCATTTGAACTTCCTAAACCAAGGTTTAAGTTTTTTGTGTGTTGCAGGCAGAACTCTATGCGTCTAAGCTAGCACAGCTCAGCTGAACTGAATCATATATCTGAGACCTAACTCTCCTCAACTCGGCATTGTCGTAGCTCTTTATAATGCATGATAGCAATAATGTCAGTGCTTTCAAGCAAGTTATATATAAGGACATGTGAAATTTATGTTCTGTGGACTTTGGACCTTCACAGCAGTCTGTGACAGTAGAAGATAGAATTTAGTAGTCCCATATTTCATTCTAATTCTAGGTCCCTATCCATATGATTGCAAGTTTTTATCTTTCTTTTCATGAGCTGCAAAATACCTAGCTTAGTGACATTCACAAGTATAAAAGGAGTACAAACAGAAAAAGGCTTTTCAGTTATGTCTCCCAAATGTTTCATTTAAGGAAGGGAAACAGTTATGTAGACACTGCAAAGAATGAGTCAACTGGAGATTATAGATGATGCAACAGTCTTATATACAAAGAGGTTGATCAAAGAATATGTGGAAAATAAATCAACTGGTGTAATCTAAGAGTTATATATCAGTCTATCTGCATAAATAGTTTCTCTGCTGCTATCTCCTACAACTAGCAGTCAAACAAATATTTTTTTTTCTTCCTACTAGGCTATAAGTTTCAAGTCTTTTGTATGGATATACTCAAAAATTGCAGAGGGAGAAATGGAGTCTCTATAGGAAAGAAAAGCAGTCTTAGGAAGTTAGTGATATGACAGTTACACTTCCTAGCTGCTAAATCTGAAATTAAGGAAGAAAAATGTCAGTCTTTTAACTTTGACATAATTCAAGAGCAGAACATTTTGGATCAGGATTTGCAAGCAGATGCACTTACTCATATGTGATAAATAGCATTCACCCTTCAATGGCAGGAAAATAAGTCTGGCATGTCTTTGATGCTTTAGTTCTTTCTGTCTGAGCTGTTTTCCAAAAGACTATACAGCTGATCTGAAAAGACATGTTGAGTAACCTACATCATAATGTTTTGCAGACCTGAAGTGGTTCATGGTCTTGAAAAATATTGGCAAGACAAACACTGAGGTAGATACTAAGATCAGACACTTAATAAGAGATGCTAAGATCAATGCCATAGCCACACACACCTAATGTGAAACTTCCAAATGGTGCATCCAATATGGAAAAAAATAATTACTGGGCTAGCAAGGGTTGCTACGCTGGTAAGCATATGAGAACTCATTCAAGGGGTCAGTGAAATTCACCTTGATGGTAATTTCAATATAAAAATCCAAAAGCTTTGAAAATTATGAGTTATGTTTCCCAAAGGCATCATATTTGCAAAACAGGACTTCTTATATTCTTTTGTAGGGAAGCGGATTCTTACCATATCATCTGTTTACAGCCAGTGACTGGATCCATCAAAAAGCTAATGTGAAACTCACATGAGTGTCAAATGAATGTCTGTGACATCTAAACACATGATTGTTTATAATTTCAATGATAATAGTTCATTTTATTTTAAACTGCAAAACAGATGATTCCTTCTGTTACCCAGAAACCAGTGTACTATATGGACAGAAAGGTAGAGTGTGTTGTGATGCTAAACCATTCAAAGTACAAGTAACATACCATGCAGGTATTGAAAGCATGTATGTGATGGATGTATCGTTTTGCACCAGAAATAAAATGGAGACCTTCAGAAAGAAAATCATGAGCTTTATATTTTGTTCAGAAGTGCCAAATCTTGACAGTTGGAGAGGGAAACAGTAATTTTCTCTGCAGGATGAGCACAGAAGGGCACTGAAATAAAAAATGAATATCATAGAATCATAGAATGGCCAGGTTGNTTTTATTAACAATTCATTTGTTATATATGAGTTAGAACAAACCCAAGGATATTTTTCCTTTATCTTTATACTTCTTATACTGCAGGATAAAGTGAAGAAATGTGACACAAGCATTTCTGTTCCTTACTTGTCATTTGTGCAGACTGGGCCTGAATCAGAGGTATTACATTCTCTGTTAAAAGCTGGAGGTCTACTATTTGACTACTGCATTTTATAAAGCTAGAACAATCTCTGAGTCCTTACTCATTACAGAAGGAATGGTATATTTCATATCCAGTCTTTTACTGAAGTTTTTTTCTACCTATATCTGGTTTTCACTGAAATGGAATGTCTTTCCCTCTACATCTTCTCTTGGTTTTCTGATAATGAACTCCAGATTATTTCAATACTCAGTACTGATATACAGTGATTCACAACTGTAATATTCATAAGCTGCAAACCAACTACAGTTCTCAGCTACTTTATCTCCTTTTCAACATAGCATTGTAACCTATTTGTATATTTGTTATTTGGTGAATGTTCTCATGTAAAAACAATGATGCATCTTGGGCTGCATCAAAAGAAGCGTTACTAGCAGATCCAGAGAGGTGATTCTGCCACTTTACCCTGCTCTGGGGNAAGTTCCTTCCTGATTCATAATCTTGGCTCTGGCACTTTGGCAATAAAGACAATAAGAAGAAAACAGAGAAATTTGAAACATCATGTGTCCAAGCAATTACAAGTAAAGAAGCTTTAAGGTTAAGAGATGTGCAAGGTACAGCAATACTTAGGACTGTCTACAATTCCTTCAATCACATCTCTTAAGATTTTTGAGAACACAGAGGGAAAATAGTCTTAGCAGATAGAGTAACTGATGAACTCTTTGATTTGATGTTTATACAGTCAAATGTGTGAGAAATTGTCCTCATAAACACATTATACTGTCATTGGATGTGTTGCTAAAATAGAAAAGTGGAGAGTATTCAAACACAGAACAGATTCAGTCACTACATGTAGCTAAAGAAATCAATACAACATTTTGTCATCAGAAGTTAGCACCAGGAATTAAAAGCAGTGCACTGTGATCAATAATCTTTCATCATCCTGTGAAAATATATAAACAAATATTCCTGTCCAAGTTTATCTGAGTTGACAAATTGGTCTGATATTTAGTGAAGTGGTAGAGACAGGGAGGTGGAAAATTAATACTGTCTCAACAAAATGAAATTACTGGTTTGTCTATTCATCACAACAATATCCAAAATGTCAATTTAAGAGAGAACTATATCACACAAAATTGCCTAGGCTAGCAAGTACTATTGGAGGGAAGGTCTTTTCTATGACTACAATACAGAAAAAGTAAACGAAAAAAATTACTTATGAAATGCAATTATGTCTCTCCCTGCTGAATTGCTGATACTGTATCTAGGAGCAATGGTTTCAAAAAACAGAGAGTTTTGCAAGCCAAAACCTTATATAAACTGTAGAAGTTACCTTGAGACTTCATGTGTTTTAAGTTTTAATGTTTGAATTTTTGTCTGTCTAGTCCTACAGCAGTAGCAGGATGATATAACTCATCTGCTGGTAGGTACCTACTTCTCTTGCTTCACAATGAAGGCAAGAGTGACTCTAAACATTTGACATTATTCCTTAGTAAATGCCTATAATGCATTGAAATACTTCTGGCTTTATTATATTATTATTTTAAACTAATTTTAGGCAAAAATGTAGCAAGGATACAGAGTAGAAAAAATGATCATTTGAAGATAGCTCACTCACTCTGTCAGGTAAGAGGAGGTTCACATTCCTCTTTGGCATGAATCTGTTCAGTTTGGAAAATTAGTCTCCTGATCACACTAGTAATCATGTATCTACTGAAAATACAGAATGCCTAGAGGATCAGTAGAACAGATATCTTTAAATTACATGAATCTCAGCCTCAAAGAAGAGCTCAGAGTAGATCTACTGTCTACAGTTCAGAAGAGATAACAAATACATTACACAGAACAGATATGGGCCCAGACTCTTTCAGATGTCTGACATCAGAAAATCTCACGTTGCTGTCAGAATTAATGCATTCCATCTGCCCATGTTCATAGGGAAAGTCCAAGGATTCAGAAGGAATCATACTAAATTAATAAGAAATTCTAAAATTAGCCCTTTCCCCATCATGACCATTCTGCCCAATTTGTCTAGCTTTGTTAGTGTCACCTGTCTTTTCTCAGGAGTATAAAGGTCAGATCAAATATAACTTCAGTTTGACTGTTAGTTGGCTAGTTGGCAGATTCCTATTAAGAAGTTTGCTTCACTGAAGCTAAAAGCAAAACAGTAATAAAAGTGTAGTGGACTGGAAAAGAGTTATCTCCTTTAGAAACTTAAGTATACAGTGTTGCAGATTATATGATTTCGGAAGTAGAATTTCATGTTAGGACACAATCTGAAGCAAAATGAAGAAAAAGCTGTGTCTCCCCTTTGAAAATATCAGACTTGGAGAGAAAGAAATATTTTGGAATGATACAGAAGTCTTTTTTTTTTTCTTAACTCTTTTTTAAAACTTAATCTCTTTTTTTACCTCAAACTGAAATTTACAATGATTTTGTTTAGATATCACAGAAGTAAAAGTGCTAGAGATCTGCAAGAGAATGGGCTCTAGTTCCCAAGCTTGGATTCCCTAGTAAAAGAAAGAATTTGAAATACTGGAGCATTTTTTAAGGTAGTGATGCAACCACATTAAACTAACAATTTTGCAGCTTTTCCTTTAAAAATACCTGAACATTTCACTGCCTCTTACTACTTCAAATCCTTTTCTAGAAAATTTAAATAACAAAAGAAATTGTGCTCACAAACAAACCAACCAAACAATATATTCAATATTCCCCATTTGCAGCACCTTCTCTGGGAAGCAGAAAGAAACTGCAGAAGTATGATAGCCTGATTTATTGTGAGGGATAGTGTAAAATGCAGTGTTTATATTGACTTCCATCAACAAACATTTTCTTACTGCTTTACAATTTCTCATATTCCTGTGAGAATGACCCAATAAGGAATTTTAAAAAACTTTCTTGATAACTACTTCCTATCAACCAACTACTTAAAGGCAATATTTTTACAATAACATACAAGAGATTTGGGTTTACTTTCCTCATGTGAACTCATTTTATGGGATAGATAGCAACAGGGGAACATGTAGAAGAAAAATTTTGACTACATTGCCTAGGATCTACCATCTCCTTGATAGAGGGTGGCCTCATAAAGGCTTTTCAGCAGCTGAGAGAGAAGCTGCATCATGAAGAATTACAAGTTAGGACTGAAGATCCTCCTGTAACAAAAAGCAATAGTCATTTTTCTGGGTCTCCTCAGAGATGTCTACTCAGGGTGCTCAGTCAGAACCACTTAAATCTGGTTGCTCAAGACCATGTTCAGACAGCTTCTGAATATCTCCAAGGATGAAGGCATCACAGCATCTCTGGACAACTTGTGCTAGCGCTCAGTCAGCCTTACAGTGCAAGTGTTTCCTGATATTCAGACAGGACCCTCCTGTGTTTCACTTTGTGCCCATCACTTCTGGTCCCGTTGCTGGACACCACTAAAAGAGCCTGGTTGCCTCTTTATACACCCTCTCTTCAGGTGTTTATACACATTGATAAGATCACTACTGAACCTTTTCTTCTCTAGGTTAAACAGTCAGAGCTCTCTCAGCCTTTCCACATAGATGAGGTGCTCCAATCCCTTAATCCCTTCATGGCCTTCCATTGGACTCTCTCTAGTATCTCCATGTCTGTCTTGTAGCTCTGAGGAGTGCAGTACAGGACACAGTACCCCAGATGTGGCCCAAAGAGTGTGAACAGAAGGAAGGATCACCTCTGTCAGGCTGCTGACAATACCTGTATTGCACTCCAGTATATCATTAGCTCTCTTTGCCATAAAGGCACATTGCTGACTCATGCTTGTTGTCCACCAGAATCCCCAGGTCCTTTTTCTGCAAAGCAGCTTTCCAGCTGGGCAACTCCCTAAATATATACTGGTGTATGAGATTGTTCCCCCACAGGGAGAGGACTTTGGACTTCCCCTTGTTGAATTGTTCAAGTCCTATTTTTTTTTTTCAATTTTCTGTTCCTTTTCCGTCACATTATTCCAGGCTTTTTTGCTCATCAACAACACTGTCCATTGTTCCCTCCTGGGGCTTCTAGTAACTCTCTCCCTCTTCCACATTCCTAATTGAAAGCCCTTCTTACTATGCCAGCCATCCTACTGGCAAAGATACCTTTATCTTGCTAACAAGGTGGATCCAATCTCTTCCAAGAATGCACAGATGTTCAAACAAGCTCCTATGGCATAGAAACCAAAACTGTATTGCCAATTTTTGCTCCACCACCCGTTGTTGACATGAGCCTTCCTTCTTACACTCTTTCCCCTCAGCAGCAGGACTGAGATGAAAACCACCTGGACCCCTATGCCCATGACTCTCTTCCCCAGATCTCTGTAGTGCCTTTTGATACTCTCCAGGTTGCCACTGGCAGTATCATTAGTGCCCATATGGAAGAACAGTGGAAGGTCATAGCCAATGGAGTGGTCTCTCAACAGTAACAACTTTAGATCTATGAAGGTTTAAGAGCTCCATTCTTACTCTCACAAATGCTAATACTTTAAAATTGCCTAAGCCACTGCATTAAGAATGGGTAGCCTATTCTCAGCAATGTCAGCAGATATGTATTTCAACATCTGTTTTATCCATGTGATTGCAGAGTGTGTGTATTATTGCATATAGCTGCTTTTGTTTAATAAAATTAATAATAATTAGTAATTAATTAATAATTTCAACTAATTTTCAGGCTGTCTTTATTATGGACTCATGGTAAAAACCTAGACCAAGCAAAGATTATTATAGTTTGATATGTATTTTAATGAAGCCATATATTCAGTCTCCAATTTCTGCCTTATTCTATAAAACATTTATATCTGAAACACATCAGAAATATTATTTTGGAAGACTAAAAAAAAAAAATCACTTAGAAGTAGTGAATCCATTTGAGGGTTTTAATGCTGGCTTCATGATATTCAAAATGACAGTGGGCAAAGGGGAAGGAATGCTTGCTGTTGAATAAATATATCAGCTAACCACATCTCTTTTCTGACAGACTGATAAGGTAAAATGACTGTAAAATTTGATGATCCATGTAATTCCTGGGTTTTATATGTTATCTCAGAGTATCTGAAAGATTAATTTTCTTGCCAATAGAAAGATGTTTTTAAATTAAACTTTGAAATCTTAAGATTAATTTCAGCAGTTTCATTAAATAGAACTTACCAAGCATGATTGCTTCAATATATCCACAGAGATCAGAAACATTCTGAATGAAAAAGATGTCTTCCACAAGCATGTGACATTGGAAATAACTTCAGAGAGACTGTCACAGCTCTCATTGTTCCACAATAAATTTGTCCAAACCAACATTTTGGGAAAAAATATTTTTATGAGAAATTTCCCAGTCAAAAACTGTCAACAGGGACATCAGTGCTCTATTTCAGTCCTTTCATTCTGCTTTTATCCTGCCTTCTAAAATATTGCTAAAAACCCTTGTTTTTATTTTGAAAGATAGTCAACCAAAGATCACATAAGCAACTCTTTTACTTACTGCCTAGAAGGCAAATTGCCAGTCCCAGAGATAAAGTATGAAATCTCTGAACTTGGCAAATAAAACTGAAAATGTCTTACTTTCTTTAATGTCCTGGAGAGAAGAGTCCTACTGTGGTGTGGATCAGAAAAGAGTGTATAGTACAGCCAGGGTTGGAGAATGAAGAACACCTTGTTGGGCCATGAAAGAATTTGCAGGATGAACTTAAGTTCATTCTTTTGACTGATAGAAAAGACTGGAGTTTCAAGAAGAAAAGTTGAATGCTCAGGTAGACATCTAAAAGTAAATACTTTTAAAGACTTTTTGGGATTTGTTGTTGGTTGTTTTTTAACTAATTGAAAGGTATTTGACCCAAGCTGTAAAAGAAAATAATGCTGATACCTACTGAGATGCGATATGGGCTGGACAAAGCTACAGGCACAAAAAGGAAGGAACTCCCTAACACAAAGCCTAAATTTGAGTTGGTTCTAGATAAATCTTTATTAGTGCAAGCTAGGGGTAGTAATTACCTCTTTCATATAAACAGAATTCTTAAGCCATAAAAATCTGTTTCTATGGGGAAATATTTTAGTTTGCAGCATCTCTGAGGAAAATACTTTGTTTTATTCAAAAGTTATTTTAAATTATTTAGAAACCCCTTTGTCCTTATGTACTATTCAGACAACCATCCTAAGTACTTACACTGAGGTCTGTTTGGAGCCAATGAAATGATTCTGCATCTATAAGAATTAATGGAAATAACAGGGAACAAGCTTTAAATGTCAATCTCTTCCAGTCATAATATGAGTAGAATTTTTCTTTTTTTTTTCTGCAATACAACAAGGCTGAAAAAGTCAGTGTGTGTTTTCACAGAGTAGCATAAGGTTACATTTAGACAAAATGCAGTAACATTGTATTTTAGCTTCAGGGACAATTTTGAAGGGTCTCTTTCCCCACCTTTGACAGAATAGTTACTTAGTTTTTTATAAAGTTTATTGATTAAAAGCAGTCTTTCTCTTTAACATTTTATATACTGCCTGGTGCAGTGCATTCCTCTTCATTTACGTCCTAGTTGTAGTGTTCAGGTGTGTCATTGATCAAGAGTCATGACAGTATTACTGCAGCTAAAGGGATGCTGGAGGTAGAGAGATATCTTGTGCCTTTAGGTAAGAGCCAGGAAAGACTGAGAGCCAGCGTGCTGGAGAGTGCAGGCTGCCAGAAGAGAAACAGCAACACTGGCAAGAGCTCTAAGGACTCTGATTCATTCATTTAGTCTGACAGCAGTTTTCCAGGGAGCAGTTTAATTTAACCTCTCCAAATGAAGTTTGGCTGGGTGCAGGTGAAAGGTACACAGTGAGGCTTCACAAGAAACTGTTCTTTTTCACTCTTTCTGTATCATCTGGAAGAGGGTAGTTTTAGCTCCACAAAGGACGACAAGCAGTAGTGTTTATTATCTTGTGATGAGTGAGTGCCTTGCAAACACAGAGAAGATAGAGCAGTTGATACAGAGATAACACATTATGTGCTTTCATCCTAGGTCCCATAATTTTAACAGGTGACCTTTCCCTACCAATAAAAATGGAAGAGAAATGTCTGTAGGAGGGGAGGGGAGGGGAGGGAGGTTTCTAAGCTAAAAGTAAGATGTGGATAACTAAAGAAAAAATCTCTGATTGCTATAATAGCCCCTGTCTGCTCTGAGACAGATCTCTCCTGCTATTCAGATGCTTCACAATAGATCCTATTTGTATCTCAGTGAGAGGTGATATGAGATTTTTTATTTACACCATTAGATATTCCTTTCTCATGTTCTAAAAATATTTGTACTTTACCAATTACCATTTTATGCTCAAATCATACTGATGTATAGTGCAAAACACTGATTTAAAGGACTTTTCAAACTTAATCAATTCTATGATTCTATGACTTGATCTGACAAGAAATGCCATTAAGCAGTAGAGATGGTGAAAATAAAAATCACCCGCTGATACAAGAGATGCGTTTCGCCTAAATAAAATTAATGGTCTTCATTTTTGTTTTTTGCATAGATTTGCAGATTAGACTATAGGCCAATGCACTAATTGCTCATATACTGAGACCACGTTCATACTAGTACTTAATTACTTGTATAGAATTATTAGGCATTAGAAAGAAGAATTGGAGAAAAAAGGTGACACATGTAAAATGAAACATTTTAATTTAGACAAGACATGGCCATTATTTTCCTTTACATGGATTTGTGTTCTGTGTAATATTTCAATTATTAAAAGAAGACAGCATTTACCTTAATCTGTCAAGTGAAATGAGACGGAAAAGATTGCCTTTTCCGCATCTTATGTATAGAAGTTTATCCTCATGCTCATATAATTGCTTCCTGGCTCTTGACTCATTTAGAAGCTGAAAATCTGCATGGATGACATGAAGAAGCACAAACTGGTCCTTTGCTGCAAAAAGAAAACCATCAGCCTTTTTATATGTATGAGGTCTAATCATAGAATCATAGAATACTAGGTTTGAATGGATATCAAGAATCATCTAGTCCAAGCTTTCCTGGTAAAGGCTCAGTCTAGACAAGATGGGTCAGCAGCTTGTCCAGCTGAATCTTAGAAGTGTCTGATGTTAGGGAATCCACCACTTCCTTGGGGACATTATTCCAATGGCTGATTTTCATGGAAGGTTTCTGCTTGTCTCTATACCTGCTAAATACATACACATTTTGTGTGCACATGACAAAGATAAAAGAGATATAGCCATAGATAATTAGAGGTTCTTTTCTGTAGCTAGTAAAGCAAAAGAAGATGCTTCTTGTCCTTCTCCTTAAACTTTATCATCCTCAACTTCAGCTGCAAAGGATGCTGCAGATGACTAGTAGGTGACAAATAAAGAATCACTGACACTCCTGTCTGTTTAACTACCTAGTAACATCAGAAATGGACTCAAGATCCTTGCAAAGAATCACCTGGAATCTCTTCTGTTTTGACCACTGGCAAATACTGAAAGTGGTCACATATTACCCAGGGATCACCAACATTAGGACTGCCTGATGGCTCAGTTTCATGTCAATATCCTCTGCTACAGCTACTGCTGCTCTCAGTTGGCAAACTCTCCACTTCAGTCCTCACTGTCTTAAAAACAATAACTAAAAATTCCATGAATGACAAGATGACAGCTTAGTAGATGCAGGATAATGTTGCTGTTCCCTGTACACTTTGCAAAGCTGAAAATGGCTTCTCTAAGTACAAATCAATAAGGAGCCTAACTGTAGCAGCTAGGTAATTCACCATGATAAGAACTGTTGTAGGATTATAAGATTAGCAAGACATCAGATATATTAAACCTGTAATTTTGGCACATAGAACTATATTTCCCATTAGTGGATCTACAATGTATGAGAAGGTATTCTGAATAAACTCATAGTGCTTATGGAAGCCTTTGTGCATTTCTGTAGCATTTTCTCACCATGATACCTACCAGCACACAATGCTGTGTTTTACATTAATTCTCCAATATTATCACTCCATGCCAGCACAATGATATCAAAATCCCTGATGGTTGCTACTGTTCTGAACACAATTTTAATGTACTTTTCTCTGTTTTGATGGTTATTAAAAATTTAAAAAAAAAAAAAACACAAAATGAACAACCAAACAAACCCCACTGAACAATAGCCCTAATATCTGCTTTCCACAATAAATCTGTGTTGTTTAGGAAAGGTATAAATGCTGAAGAGTTCTTTTCAGTCCCACAGATCTGACTAGCAAGAAGAAACTTCAGGAAACAAGTACTCTAGAGAAACATGCTTCCATGCATTATCCTTTCAGAGCTGCAAATGCTGTTGCTTTTTTTTTTTGTCAACTGGAAAGAAAAATCCTAACCACAAAAATATACCATGACAATACTCAGAAGAAGACATGCAGTTATGCAGCTTTTGTCAAAGAATAAAAAACAGAGTAATTCCACAGCCTCACAATCAAAAATGAGATCTGCGTTCTGGGCTTTTATTTTGTTTTGTTTTGGGGTTTTTTTGGTCATAGAACTTTGACATGAATTTCAGTTATCTTAACTGGAATCTTTTCTTTATATTCCTTGTATGAGGCTTTGTTTCTGGATTCATATCTTTAATTCAATAAATCAGAACTGTCATGAAGCAGTTTTAGCATTATCATCCTTCTCAACTGCATTTGCAGTGTTTTGTCACAGCTGGCAGCCAATCAATGGCTCTTATCAGACATTTTGGTCATTACATCGAAGGATTAAAGTGAAAGAATGCATTTGTTAATCCATTTGTGTACTTGAGCTTCTTTTCTCCAGGGTATGAAATCAAATTAAAGTGGATATAAAACAGATGTCTTTTGCATGCAATCATCTGTGTGTCAAGCCAACTGGTCTATAGAATCACAGTAGTGATTATTCCCCTTCATCCTCATATGCTCCTTTGTGCAATTACTTTACCGAACTCCCAGCTGGAAAAATATTATTGACTTTTACACTTTTGATTCATGTTGCTAACAGTGATCTATAAACTACAGAATTTGCATGAAGAGAGACTTCAAGGACTTACATTTAAGGGATTGTTACAGCACTCAAAGATCACGAAGACAGAGGTCCCAAAATAAAAAATTCTGAACAGGATAAACCAAAGACATTCTTACCATCAAGTCCTTGCAAGACCCACTGAATCTACCATTCTGCCCAAGGCAGAATTAGCCAAGACATAAGGGGTGGTTTTGGGGCTGTCCTGTGCATAGACAGAAGTGGGACTCAATGATCCTTTTGAGTCCCTTCCAACTCAGGATATTCTTTGATTCTGTGAGTCTGTGAAGTGTATAATTATTGAGAAATATTTTTAAGCTCTTTTTAAAGACCCTAAATGTGGGAGATGCTAGTCTCCTCAAACAAACTGTACTTGTGCTTTAGTCTGTAGCATCACATAATTATTTCTACACCTCAGCCGAATTTCCTTTCCCTTGGTGTAGTTTAGATATTGTAGAAGACAAAGCAATAGCTTTTCATGCCTCTAAAGACTATTATCAGATCATCTTCATTCAATTTCCTCTTCTTTTTGCTGAAGTCTCGTTTTGTTTGTTCCTTCTCCATGGGTCATTTTAATGCCATATGCCAAGATCCAATAGGTCAAAGAAAACTTTTAATTAAAGAAGCAACTGCTTTGAGCAATCATCTGAACTTCTATGTCACCAGAAGAAAGCCAAGGCTTCTAAAAGACTCTCTTTATTTGTATTTGTGTAATAATCCTGTGTAGCTGCCTTAGAGGCAGACAAGGAAATGAATGTGTTTTTTTCTTAACTTCCTGCCAAATACTGTAAATAAAGGTAGCACACAAAGATACAAATAAGTCAAAATCCTGTGACCTATACATATTTATAGATCTTAATTGCATAAGTAATAAAGGCAGCAAGTGTGAATCTGTTCCATACCCATTGATGATTAAATTATTTTTGATGATTTTTTTTTTCAGATTTCAAAAGCTAAACAGCATAAATAATTGCACTTCTTTCTAAGACAATAAGGTGACTTGTAAAACACTTTCTAAAATTAGTGTCTCATATGCTTACCTTAAAAACTCCACAGAGAACCTTTCAGGATGATACCACAGAATAGTTTTCAGACTAGTCAAATATTTCTGTCCTTGATTTCACATGATCATTGTATGATTAACAATTACAGAATCTGGACTTATTCATGTCAATGTTTGTATGGCCTTCCTAGCAAAACAGCTTACCACAAGCCAGTTTACTCATTTTTAAATCTCAACAAATGGCACTTGCTTAGCATGGGAGGAATATAAGATACTTGGAAATAAGGGTTCTGAATTGCAGAATAGATGCTGGCCATTGAAACAGAGTTTGTACAAAATGAAATGTGCATTACAGAAATAAACCTCTACATTGTTCTTCATTTCCTCTTTATGGCTTTTGTTATTGTGACTGTCATTGTGGGGTTTCAAAGCACTATAAAACCTGGCATCTGTTCTCTAAAACTTGGTGAGCTGACAGTCATGTATCTAACTAAGTGGTCATAAGTAATGCTTAATTAATGCTGAGCTACAGGAAAAGCTCTTCTGAAATTCACAGAACATCCTGCACAATATATAATGGATTCATTGTAACTGGCAAGGTGGTCTGAAGTTAGAGGTACTTGATTTGTTTTTCTTTATTGCGTGAAAATGAAGCTACCTGACCTATTGCAAGAACAGTCCCCACAATATGACTCAGAGATTGTATGCAATATTGTCCAGGCTCAGGTAAGTAAAACTAAAGAGAGAAAACTACAGCTCCTTTTTCTGTCTTTACCAATAGTAATAAAAATAAAAATTTTAAAATGTGTAATGAATACCTTATGATAACATATTATATTACCAATATATATATATATATAAATCCTGTTTCTAAAAAGATACATGTAACTGTAACATATTGTAGAAAAATATTCCTATTTAATCTGCTTATTAGCTATAGAGTACTCATCAAAAACATGTTTCCTAGAATGACATTGTTGAATGAAAGTAATTCAGACTGTTCTTGTCTTGAACAGTGAAGAACTGAAGGCATGTTCTAGGGAAGCATCTGTTCATTACTGCAATTTACATACAAAAAATTTACATCACAGAAAGAATACTTGCATTCCTTTGTAGCAGGCTGGTGAATATCTGAATCAAGGCTGTTGTTAATTCAGAGTAACAGTCAGAGTCAATAGTGTCTCTTTGGACTTGTAGCAGTCCAGAAAAAAACTGTTTATGTCCTTATGGCAGGAAAACATTCAGTCTTTTCTCTTCTCTGGCCTTGAAAAAGCAACATGCACAAACTCTGTCCAGATATTAGTATATTCTCTTCTGAATTATCTTGGAACATCAGATGAATATTTTTTGAGATTTGAATATTTTTTGATTCAGCTTAATGAGAGAAAAACACTATTAAATTCTGTTTTGCCTCTAAAAGCACACACACACACACAAACACAAATCCATTTTGTTGCAAAAAAGCGCCAGAAAGACAATATTCCTTTCCTTCTGTGAGAACACATTATCATGGTTGTGTTATAAAATAAGACCCATGGGAATTAACAAATGTGGAGATATTATGGCAAACAGTCAGATAAGACATATTTATTCATCACTTTATCTGTATGTGGTATCTCTATATTCCATTGGATCTAAAACATCAGAGGATATGTTTTCATTCAGATCAGGTTTTCTCTTTGCCTCCCTTTGCTTAATGAGAGCTGCTGTAAGCATTTTCCTTGCACCTTAGTAAAGAAGTCTTCTTTTATCTGTGAAAAACAAAAAATGGAAGTGATTTCTAATTTTAGGACCTGACACAATACTGGTTTTAACTTGCTATTTAATCTAGTTTAATTTAAGATACTTTTTTTTTTTTTAATAGACTGGGACAGAATTTAGTAATGTTAATAGAAAAGTATTCAGGAGGACCGTAAGGATCCAACATTGATAGGTCTGAGAAAACATTACTCATTTAAACTGGAGTTGCATGTTTTGCTGATTCTGTTGGCAGAGAGGGACAGCAGGAGAGGTCTCTGTGATGAGAAGCTGGAGGCTGCCACATGAAGAACCTCATGTTGTAGCAGTTGGATTTTCCTGAAGGAACTGCAGTCTGTGGAGAGCCCATGCTAGAGTGGAGGGAAAATATGAGAAAGAAGGAGCAGCAGAGAGAAATCTCTGTGAACTGAAAGTAGCCTATCCTATCCACTCCTCCAGTGTTTCGGGCAGCCGGGAGAGAAGTGGAGAGTGAAGGACTGAAGATAAACTGGGAAAGAAGGGTGGAAAGGTGTTCATAGAATTACAGAGTGGTAGAAGTTGGGAGACACCTCTGGGGATCATCTAACTCTCATGTTAAAGCAGGTTCACCTAGATGAAGGTGAAGGTATCCAGGCATGGTTTGAAAGTCTCCAGAGAAGGTGATTGCACATCTCTGTGCAGCCTGTTCCAGTGCTCCATCATCCTCAAAAGAAAGAAACTTTTCCTTATGTTTAGGTAGAACTGCCTGTGTTCTAGTTTGTGACCATTGCCCCTTGTGCCAAGGTTGCCACCTGTAACCCTCAGAGATGCTACCTATGTGTTTTAGGCTCACATTTAATACCATAATCTTCCTAGAGATAATGCTTCAATATGTTACTGTTAGTTCTGATCTGTTTCAGCCTTGCAAATTATGCAAAAGCAATGGACATTCAGAGCAGAGACTTTCTGGCAGAAATGAAGCTCTGCAGGTTTTCCACTGTGAGTTTTGTGGCCCATGCTAACTGTGCTGAACTCCTCATTGGCCTTTGAATCACAAAGATAGTCTCTCAGGTAAGGAAACTCAAAAATTATCCCTGTAAATGATGAACACAATGCAATCAAATGCAAGTCCTATATTATATGATTAAGAGCTATTGGTTAAGTCTGCATTGCCTATATATGGATGTTAGAGGGCTTAAAACAAATTAAAATCTAAGGAAGCTTTAATGCAATGAATAGTACTGAATTGTGTTTTACTAATACATGTATACAACATGTATTTCCTATGATGTAATCTACTATGTTATATTAACTAGAACCTGTAACTGGAGCCTTAGCCTGAAAGAACTTGATTTATCCTTCAGCTGTCTCTGGACAAAAAACAGCAATTCCCTTTGGATAGAAACTGTGAAGAGACACTGAGGGATGTGAGCTGGATTAGCCCGGAGCAGAAACAACTTGGGGGGATTGATAGCATCCCCCAAGCACCTGCTGGCAGATCACTATGCTGCTCTGTATGTCATGAAGTTCCTGGGAAAAAAGTCATAAATCCTTTGAGAAATATATGCAGGCTATTTTAGTCCCTCTGGAGCTAACTCTTCAGCACACTTCCAAATGTATCAACCAACTACTTCAGAGCTGAAGTAAAGTTTCCAGTTGAAACTCTCTCGACATTTTCCAAACTATTCAGTCTTGGTTTTGATCTCATATGACCTCTGCCACATCAGTTTATCTTATCTGCAGTTAAAAGCATTCAAAATATCGGCTAAAATATAATATTTATCCTCCTGCAGTTCTCCAGGTGCTACCACTGACATGACATCAATGAAGTCTAGCTCCAGAATTCAGGAAGTATTATCCTGAGTAATTAAACAAAATTTAATGCTTTCTAGATTGTATTCCTAAAACAGCAATATCTCTTTGAAATTACAAGATACAGATGAACCAAAGAAGTATATATTTCTCTACAGCTTCTTGTTTTACAAAACACCTCACAGCCATCCCTTTCGTTTTGGACATTGTGAGAGCACGGTACACTATTGAAATTCCCTTCACAAAGCAAATAAACAGCAGCTTACTTTCTCAAGAAATGTAAGCATACCTCTGAATAAATAGATTAATCTCTAAAACTGCAATCTGAGATAAAATGAGGTGGATGCCTAAAATCATTTAGAAGCACTGTATTGGCTTAAATTTTTGTTCTAAATATACCAGAGATTTTTTTTTTTTCTTCAGTTGAAAGTATTTGAACTAAAAACATTAGTAGAAAATGAATCACGATACAAGTTTAACCAAGTAAATAAAACATCTTTCAGGCTACAAACCTAGTACATTCAGTTGAGCATCCAAAACCACAATTCATCATTTATTTAATTTACTTCCAAAATTATGAGATTGTAGCCAACAATTTTTCTCCTACAGCCTAGTTTTCTGTGTGAAAGAAATGCAAGCTGATTTCGTATTAATGTGACACTAACAGATTAAGAAGGGGAGATTGCTGGAAAATAAATACTGAGAGATTCCCTCTAACTTTTCCAGTAAGGTTTTTAAAAACCATATCATGGCTACTTTCAGCTAAGGATACTAGCAGCCTCAAAAAGAATATATAGGGTTTGAGTTTACCTCTTTTTTCTTTATCCTCCTCCCCTTTCAAAAAGACATTCTGATTCTAAAGGAAGGAGTTGCTTAAAGATTCAGAAATCTTTATAAGGATTGCTTTAGCTCTCTTTTTTGAGGTATTAGAAGAAAAAAAAAATGAGATGTGTTACAGAGAGTTGTCCCCAAAGGTAAGGAAAAGCTCATATTTTTGCCACCACCGCAAGACAGTTCAGTTTAGGCTGGCAAGCATTCAGGAGCATTAATGTCAAAATACTCTTAACCAAATATTCTAATTTGAAGTTCAGATACAGTTTAGGCATACAGGTTTCTTTATATTGCACCAAGGTTGAAGATCAGGGAAAATTATTTTGTGGAAGACTAGAACTCCAACTTCTTCTTTATCATTTTCCTAAGGGAAAGCCAAGGAGAACATTTCTATCAGCCAGTCAGTATACTCCCTGACATAATACATTTTCAGCTTAGTGAAATTAACTCAGTGTATTCCTAAAGACCTGTGTATTGGTAGCAGCTAACTATTTCTCTTAATTAACATAATCTATCCAGATTTCTCAGGTGTCCCAGGTATATGGAAATCATTCCTAGTAATCAATTTTTAAACAGCTATGGGCTTTCTTTACAACCCTTACTTTTCATTTAACAAAACAGTTCAATAAAGTTTCAACATCTGTATAAATAATTTTCATAACAGTTTTGTTTACAATCATGAATTGTCTATTACAATTCTACACTGTCACTGATTACATTAATGTCTGCTTGACTGCCACATAAGTAATCCTTGGAGAAGGATAAAATTTCCTCCACTAACTTTATTTCGAGAAGTCTTTTTCAAATATGTACAATTGTACTTAAGTAACAGCCTTAGCAGTGAGTTTTAAAAATGTATGCAGATACAATCAGATTTTTAGTGACTTTTCCATTTAATGAATTAAATGAATCAGTTCTTTTTAAATTTTAAATTTCAGTGTTCTGTCCAGTGGGATATGTAACTGATAACAGGCTTTACTGAGGTATACTGTCTATTTCCAGAACCTTTTCCTACAGGAATCTTAATTTCCTGAGTGCTCTGAGATTTGTCATTTTTACTGCATTCATAATGAGCGATGTTCACACTCTGGTTGTATCGTACCCACAGGATTCACTGAAATGCCATACTTTAATCAGACTTGTTTACTGAGACTGTCATGTATTGATGTAAACCACAAAAGCTTTTTGAAGTCTTGCTCATTCTTGTTTTTATCAAGGTGCATCACATTTTTAGTCACACACTAAGCTTTCTGTAATTACTACTAGTCAGATTTCTTGAGAGTTTCTGGTTTTCCTGAGAGGTTTCTGCAAAATGCTCTTGTGAAGCAATTTATAGAATCACAGAAAGTCCTGAGTTGGAAGGAAGCCCAAAAATTACAGGTTTGGTGCTGTGACTACTTCCCTGGGAAGCCTGTTCCAGAGCTCCACCACCTTCTGGGTGAAGAACCTGTTACCCTGGAACAGCTTCATGTCATTCCCTCAGATCCTTCCAGTTGGTTTCCTTCTCTCTTAATCCATATGGATTAGATAACTGAAAAAAGTAAAATTAAATAGAAAAAGTAAAACAACACTTAGCTGCCAATGTTGAGGTAGTTGTAGTGTTTTGTTTTGTTTTGTTTTGCTTTCAATCATTATTCCTTCAAGTTCCATAAGAACTTCACATCAGTTGAAAACTTACTCCCCTGTACATGATCAAAAATTTCCCACTAATTTCAGTAAGGAAAAATTTCCAATCTAGTCTGGAAATTTTTCAGTCAGGTCCCTGGTAATTCAGCTGCCTAACAGGAAAGAGGAGGAAAAAATCTTGTATAATGCAAGTCCTGAAGAGCTTGCCACTGTACACTCACATGAGGTACCTTGCTGTTTAATTATTGTATTAGCTAATCAAGTTTGCATTTGTTAATAAATGATGAAATGATAGAAGCACATTGTGATTTCCTTCTGAAGCTTTAGAAGAAATCTGAGGATCTGGTCCATCTTCTACTCACATTCATGTATTGGAGTTATGGATTGAGAGTTGTGTGAAGTAAATCGATCTTGCCTAGACGGTAGTGGACAGGGCAAAGCGCGGGAGAGAACTTCAGAAGAAAATAACCATGGAGATCAAAATCAGGCCTCAGGTAGAGCACAACTCACCAATGATCACTCTGCAAAAATCTAGAAGGGTATGGTGAGGTCTGGGAATAGTAGGAAAAACCTGTAGAAAAAGATCTACAGGCACATCAATGAAAAAAGGAAGGTCAAAGAAACATTCCCCCCCTGAAGAGCAAGAATGGAGAACTAATAACAACAGATGAGGAGAAGGCTGAGCTTCTCAGCAACTTTTATTCTTCCGTCTTCACTGGCAACCTCTCTCCTAACACCTCCCAAGTTAAAAAAACACAAGGTGGGGACCAGGGCAGTAAAGTCCCTCCCATTGTATCTGAAAGTCAGGTTCATGACCTCCTGAGGAACCTGAACATACATAAGTCTATGGGACCTGATGAGATGCATCCCAGAGTCCTAAAAGAATTGGCTGATGTAGTCGCAGCCACTCTTAATAATATTTGAGATGTCCTGGCAGTCAGATGAAGTCCCTAGAGACTGGAAGAAGGGGCATGTTACACCCACTTTCAAAAAGGGTGTAAAGGATCCTGCCAGAGCACGATCACCTAGATGAGGTCACACAGGAATGCATCCAGGCAGGTCTTGAATGTCTCCAGAGAAGGAGACTCCACAGCCCTCCTGGGCAGCCTGTTCCAGTGTTCTGTCACTCTCACTGTGAAAAAGTTTTTCCTTATGTTTACACTAAACCTCCTATACTCCAGCTTGCTCCAGCTTGCCTCTTGTCCTAGTACTGGATGACATTGAGAAGGGCCTGGATCCATCATCTTGGCACTTGTCCTTAACGTTTGTAGAATAAAGTTGTAAAGTGAAAAAGTTGTAGATTGAAGTTGAATCTGAATGTTTTACAAGCTGTAGTCAATCGTTATCAGACAATGGTTAGATCTTTTTCCATACCAGTAAGTTTTCTGCCCTAGAACATATTATTGTATCTATTCTCTATTTATTTTCCATATTGCATTACAACTCACAGTCTATTATCAGTGAGATATCCTATCCAGGCAAATGGAGGATAGGGCAAAGAACTATAGATAGGATAATTTTTTTACAACCTAGTTGTATTGAGAATAGTTTTCAGCTGGCTACAAAAATTTATTGTGTAATAAACCTGCTTTAAATTTTCACTGGTCTCTTCCTAATAGTATTAATAATTGAGAACATTAATACAGCATTGTAGTAAGGCACTCAAGAGCCAGGAAGCTAAGGAAAATTATTAATTCAGCTGTATTGGTAATTTGGTTAATTAGATTCTCTTTGCTTTACTTGATTTTTTCCTTTAAGTATTTTCTTTCTGGCTAAATTAATTCTTTACATAGATATGTGATATTGAGAACAAAAAAAATTATTTTCCATTAAAAATTTATATTCAGTGTTAACAAAAATGCATTTTATTTCACTAAAGAATAAAATACGTTACTTTCAGTATCTTCAAAATCTTATGAATAAGTTGATTGTAAAAAAGAACTATTGAATACTGATAAAATCAGCAGTCTCTCTGCTCCTTCTTTATAGTGATGATATGTGCTTAGCCTAATAATGTATAAAACACATTTTTTAATGGAAAAAATGAAATAAAAATAACCATTTTTCAGCTTAGATTTTACTGCATTTTATAATGAAGAGCTTTGTGGTTCTAGTGCGAAACACAGGATCAATACACTAGTGCATCTTTTCATTTTTTTCTTTTGGGCTTGGTGTTAGCACTCAGAGCACAGCCTTTCCATTATTAGTGGTTTATAGGACATTATTTTTCATTCTTAAAAATTCTGATAATTTACAAATCCTTAGCAAGAACAAGTTTAAATAACAAAACTCAGGTAATAATTTTGGTATGTCTAAAAAATATCGTTGCTTGTCAGTTTAGTAGTATTATTACTGTTTTGATAAGCATAAGTATATTGATTGGCATAGGTAAGGCCTAGTGGTCTCTGAAATACAGAGGATTCTTCAAGAGATGAAGAGTGAGGTAATTGGGAAGATCATGGAGCAAATTCTCCTAGAAGGTCTGAAAAGGCACATGGAGGAGAGGGAGGTGATCAGAGACAGTCAGCATGGCTTCA
>VWZO01013231.1:124957-142412 GCA_013396975.1 Bucco capensis
GCAACAGGTTTCCCAGGGAGGTGGTTGAGGCCCCATCCCTGGAGGCATTCAAGGTGAGGCTTGACAGGGCTCTGGGCAACCTGATCTAGTTGGGATGTCCCTGCCCAGTGCAGGGGGGTTGGACTAGATGACCTCCAGAGGTCCCTTCCAACCCAAACCATTCGATGATTTAAATTTAAATATTAAAAATAGCATAAGTAGTTTTAGGCATTATTTATGTGGCTTTCCTGGTTAAGCGTAAAATGGAAAAAGAAAACTATTTGGTGTAAAAATATTTAATACAGACAAGAATAAGTCTCAGTAACTCCAAAAGTAAAATGGATTCATTGCAGTAATAGCAGAAGATTTGAGATTATAAGTTTCTTAGAGAAAGTGTTCCTACTTTCTCTATTGGAAATGTTCATCATATTTTATTAACTTTTTTATTCCTAAATTAAACAAAGCAAAGTTTTGGAATATGAAAAATAACATTTTTAACATTATTAAATTTGTGAAAAGCTGTTTTAAGATGTCACAGTAGAACATTTACTCTTTTTCTAAATATTTTTGACAAACAAGGTTGGCAAAACTAGTTTAAAACAATAAGCAAATAAACTATTTTTATGAGGCAAAGGTGTCTTTATTTAAAACTGAATAGCAGACTTTATGTAGATTTCTACAGTGTGCTTGCTAAAATTGTTTCTACATGTCTGTCTACTGTGAAACTAGAATTAGTTTCAGATTAACTGAATCCAACTCACGGTGAAGAAACAGAGTTCTTATTTTAAAGTTTTATTAGTGAATCAAGTTAAAGAGAGAAATTCAAGTAGTAATGCAATATAAAAGCACAGTCTCAGCTTAAATTAGTTGCTTCATTCCTATTTGAACTGTGGCTAAGTACCTTCTATTCCCACTGAAATCATGAATTAAACACAATCACTAACAGTGCCAAACCCATAACACAGACTGGCTGAATTTATATCTTGATAAACAGAGTTCAGACTTGTTTTTTACTAGACCAACACAAACATTATTTAAAATCTCTTGTCTTTATGTGCTTCTTGAGTAAAATAGAGAAGGAGGGAGGTTTGGTTTGTGTCTCCTGCCCTCTTTTCCATCTAGGACCAGAACAACAGTTTTAAGGATTTCATATGGGTTATCAGAACAAAGTGATTGAATGGGAATTTTGAAACTACAGCAACTGCATTTAACACAAAGGGAGAGGATTTACTGTAAAAAAAAAAAGTACTAAAATCAATGCCAAAGAAATAAAAAGGTGGAAAAGAAAACTGAAATCCATCAGAAATAACGGAAAAAAACGGTTACTAACACAATCTGATTCAGACAGTAAAACAGACCAAAAAAGTATATAAAGAGAATGTAAAAAATAGAACACAAAAATCAGTGACTTGGAAGGATTGTTCCTGGAACAATAACATGAAATAATATAACTATCTGAAAAAAAGACAGCAAACCTTTCTCACCTAGACCCATTATGGCTATAAAAATTACACTAAACCCATTTCTGCTATGAGTCTAGAAAAAGCAGATATCACCTAAGAACACATTATCCAGTAAGAAGAAATAAAAAAAAAGTAAGCAAACAGTATGAGAATGTATATCAAAAGCATGAAATCCTATTTATTTCTGCACAAATCAGAAAAAAAATAAAAAAGTTTGCTTTTCCAGATTCTACTGTGAAAATACAAATGAAAAATTGTGTCTCTAATGATGATACTATAAAAAGAATGAGCAAAACACATTATTCTGTCCTGTGAGTGATTCAAATAAGGATATAAAGTGCATAATTTTTTTATATTAATAGTGGTCTGATACTCTTACACACTTTAGAAGATTAGCATTAAAATACATAATCATCTATATCGAATGTTTGATACGAAGAAAAATGCATCTGTTAATCATAAAGGTAAAATCATATAAAATTTGTCACCTGGAATATATGCCTAAGTGTGTAAATGATCAGATCAATCCAAACCTTTGAGGATTTAATCAAATGGTTATCACCTAAGAGTTAGAAATATGAAAGAGGCAAGCATAGCCATGCAAACTGAGTGTAAAGGGGCAAAGATTGTGTATCTTCAGCTTTCACTACAAAGCAAATACATATTTCAGGGTCTTACAGGTTGGTCCAAATAAAAAAAAAATTAAAAATAAAAAATATTAAATGCAGATTTCTGGTTTGGTTTGGGTTTTTTACAGATACTATAGACTATCAGCTTCTCTAGTTGTAAATGAGAACACATACTCCTGCAAGGATTTTCCAGCTGGTATATCATCCCAGAAGTCTATTCCTCTGCTCTGTACTGGGCTTCTCCAAACTGTATCAGAATCTTCACATCTTATGCCTCTCTCTGACAGTTATCACACATACTAAAATAAAACTGAAAAGGAAGGTTATCTTGTTACAATACTTCAGCTATGTTCTTCTTGATAGTGTGTAAGTAAAACTCAATTTTAGGAAGATAAACTGTACTCTTCTTTGGTTTCGTTTTACCATTTCTGTGAAGAGGATTTGTAAAAGGATGAAGAAAGTTACTGTAATTCAGTCAGATGAACTTGGTTAAAAACCTAATCTTCTGAAAACAGTTGCTAGTCCAGAAGCACCACAGCAAAGAGGACTATGCAGCCAAGGAACAGTGAGAAATGCTCCTTTTAGCACTATTGCAAGTTTAAGTTGGCTTATTCTGAATAGGGAACTCCAGCCAATCCTGGAAAACAGTATTTCCCAAAATCATTTTCAAATGCCTGTTAACAATGAAAATAAATGTTTTGCTATTCCTAGATTTGCAGGTCTCTGAGTCCTTGACAACTGTACTCAGTCAACATAAAGCCAACAATATTGTGTAGAATCACTTCTGTGCTAAATAACAAGTAAACCGTATCCTTATTTGTATAAAAGACCCATATGTCTATTTAAAAAAAGACACATCAATGACTGAAGACATCAAATACACCTTATATACCTGACAATTGATATGCAGCATATTAATTACAACATTATCCTTTGAAAGAATAACCTGACTAAATAAT
Organism: Bucco capensis; assembly: GCA_013396975.1. NCBI lineage: Eukaryota > Metazoa > Chordata > Aves > Piciformes > Bucconidae > Bucco > Bucco capensis. Next base: position 127,988 of record VWZO01013231.1, read on the forward strand.
GTCTAAGTTTTGACCAGGACAATGTCTTTCTGCTCATACCTGCAAGAAGTAGGAAAACCTGCTAAAACACTTCCAATTTTCCCAGATTTACAATACTACAAAAAAATTCCCAGTTATTTTAAGAATTGAGTACTTGTGACTATGAGAGCAGTGGAAGCACTGAGTTGTGATTTGCAGCGTAAAGAGTTTTGTTGCCCAATTGTTTTAAGTTCTATTGTGCAATTATTTTTATAGACAAACAAACTTTTCCAGTATACATCGATTTTTATTACAATTTGAAAATTCCATATATTCTCTATTGTGTCTTAAAGTGTTATGTTTCTGTATGTTAGATTCCCATTACATGCTCACTCTTTCTTTCTTTAGCTGTTAGCTAGCTATTTTGATTTCTAACAGAAACATATAAACTATGATAATTCTTCACTAAAATGTTTTCTTGACACATTGATATGTTCCTCTTTCTAATAGCCAGCTGCTCATTTTCTCTGCCTTAAGAAAAAACAACTCTGTCATTTCACACCAAGATGTTGAAAAATAAAATGACACATATGCTTTCATAATAATGAGAGGTTATTTTTTTTTCCTAATAATGATGGCTGGTATAATATTTGCTGTTTCTTTCCAGACTGAAGAATCCAGTCTGCTAGAATGTTTTGCCCTCAAATTAGGTGTAAATCTCATAAGAATGTTATCTTTGTTAGAGCTTTGATTTGTTGATTGTCTTTGTATGTGAAATAGCAAAAATTATACTCTTTGCTTAAATAGTCCAATTCTAAGCAGCTATAATTTTGAAAATCCTGGACCTGTGTTTGGTAGCTGGTATGTCCTTTTAACCAGACAGGAGCTTGATAAAACTATATGACTGTGAAAAAATCATTACTTGGAAAGCCACTGTTCTGAGGATCCTGTCACTCCACTGGAACTCTCTTGGAGTACAATTTCATAAGGACCATCAGGGTACAGTTTCACCATCCTTGCAGGAAGTTTGAGTTCATCTTGCATGAGGATTCCTTCTCAACACAATATCAATCTGGAAGTCTCACATGCAGCTAGAGATTGCCAGTGGGGATAAAGAGCATGTGTCAAATTAGGGGATTGACATGCTTTTCCAACATTAACCATGTCCTTGAGCATTAGCAGTCAGCTTCCCTGCAAAACATACACTAGCTTCTTTGAGTGTATAGGAGGCTGATGACTGAAAGAGGTAACTCAAGTTACAAAACAAGCTATTAACAAAACTTTTTTTTCTGACCACTTGTCTGAATAAGGCACGATATTTCTTTTACAGTTCCCAAACATACCTTTTTTTTCTATTCATATCAACAATCGAAGGAGTATCCCCAGGTAAATTATTCTAGGATAGGAAATTCTCTTTCTGCTTATCCACTCAGGTACATACAGAAGATGAGCACAAATAAAAGGACTGATTTCAAGGGTCCAACTTCAGGTGCTGAAGACTTACTGGGCTTGGAGGATGTTTTATGTTTAAAAATTTTAGACATGTTCACAGTTTGAAATTTATCCACTTATACGGTTAAGAAGCAGCAATTTTAAGCTAATTTTGTTAATGTCTAAGTTTTAGAAGCAGATAGCTAAAAGCAAACAATCACCAGCATTTATTTAGAAGTCTAGTCACAGAATCACAGTATCATTTGGGTTGGAAGGGACCTCTGGAGGTCATCTAGTTCAACCCCCCTGCACTGGGCAGGGACATTCCCATCCAGATCAGGTTGCTCAGAGCCCTGGCAAGCCTCACCTTGAATGCCTCCAGGGATGGGGCCACAACCACCTCCCTGGGCAACCTGTTCCAGTGTTCCATCACCTTCATGGTGAGGAACTTTTTCCTAACATCAAGTCTAAATCTACTCTTCTCCAATTTAAAACCATTGCCCCTTGTCCTTTCACTCCAGGCCTTTGCAAACAGGCCCTCTCCAGCCTTCTTGTAAGTTCCCTTTAAGTACTGGAAAGTCACTAGTAGGTCCCCCTGAAGTCTTGCATCCTTAAAACAAGTAAAACCATTAATTCTCCATTATCCATCACTGGATTATCCAAGTTATGGATTAACCTAATCCTGATTTCTACCAAGGCACCTGTCTGTAATCCAGTATTGCCAATAATGTAACATAAAGAATGTATTGCTCCAACTAGTGCATGCTCTGCCCAGTTTGTGATTAGCTTCTTAGTAGTAGTTCAGACTAGTAATTCATGTAGCAAATGTATCTGTTAAGTGATTAATTTTGACAGAAAAATATGTGCAGATTTTAGCTTTACATATCATTAGTAAATAATTAATACTGGCTCTTTTTTATTTTCACCTTTTCTTTCAGAGTTGCTGGGTAAGCAGGTCTCAATCACTTCAAACTAAGGTTAGGGGCTTATATTATTAAACAGCCAGTTCAGAATCAGCTCCTCTCCTGTGCCACCTAGGGATTTCAAAGAAATTTCCACAAAAAAGGTTAATAAAAGAAAAAAAAAATAACAGGTTCCAAAGTTAAGAATATAGACATTTGTCGTTTGTCCAAAACAGAGCTGAAAAGGCAAGAAATAATAAACAGAGATAAATGGTACATCCTAACATTTTTGTACATCACTTGCCTTATATTCCACTTGAAGAATTCTATATAACTTTCTTCTATAAAGTAGCACAGAATCACAGAATATTCTGAGTGGGAAGGAACCCACAAGGATCACCAAATCTAATTCCTGGTCCTTCATAGGACACCTCAAGGATCATACCATTTAATTTAATTCCAGAGAAAATGTTACATGATTTCTAATGAGATATGAGGTAGAACTTTTTCTTTCAAACTAATTTTTTATAGGAAACAAAATGTGTCTTATTGTCTTTTCTTGTTAGCTTTGTTGAGGATGAACAGGTATGTATCATGCTTTTCAGAGTGAAACGTGAATTTCCTATTTGGAGGCATAGATTAGCACATATTTTGCCATCTGTAAAGGCCTTACTACTTTCAATTTAAGGTTAATGTATTTTAACTTAAAGGTATTTTAAGACTAGCTGTATCTCTAATGGTTCCCTGGATCCACCTGGAGTTTCCCTGGGACATCTTCATTTACTTAATGAAATTCTTTCCAGCAAGATTTGACACAATTCATCCACAGCAATTTCCGGTAGATGTTAAATGATTTAACCGGAATCTCTTTTTTAAATGCAACAATAACAGACAGTACATTCATTATTAGGATGTATTTTTTAGAGATTGTCCTAAGCTCACAAAGACATGCATAGAGAATGTTGAAAATTCAGATATACTATCTATACAAATTCATTCAAGTTTTGTCCTTCCTCCCATTGCAAATGCAAATTGCCAAATGCCAACTGCACCAGAAGTTCAAGCTAGCAAAGCTGACAACAGTTTGGATTGCATGAATCCAGCAAAATTCTTGCAATATCAGACAAACAAAGCCATGGCAGAGCAGCAGTTGAGGGGCAGCTCTTAAGGTGAGACGGGCAACACATAATCTGTTGATTAGACATCTCTTTTCCTACCCATGCTGTGAAACAGGTAATCAGTGCAAAAGTGACCTGCTTTTGTTGCCACTTCCTAAGAGCTGCCATTCTTTTCTACAGTGGCAGGCCAAGTACATACATAGCCCTGGGAAATTATGTACTGATGCTTCATAATTCTGCATGGTTGGAACTTGGTTTTGTCCTGATGGTTTTTTTTCATGGGCCAGCAAGTGCAGTTACATTAGAGGTTCAGTGCTGTCCATAGGAGCTGTTGTCACTTTGCTCTTTGTCACACCTGCCAGCATCATTCTTTGGCATGTAGTAAAGTCTAAAGGCTTTCAGTAACTGGCAATATGGTGTCCAGTGTCATAGAAGATACATCAACAGTCCCATGTTTCTCTTCGGTGCCACATTCTTTCACTTAAAATATAAACAGGAAATATCTTCAATCTGTACTAAATAGTGTCTGTCTTCAATGTTTTTCTCCAAGATAAACTGAAAATAAAGCAATGCAATAACATCCAAAATATTCTGACATCAAAGTATAGAGTGTCATCATACAACACACATAGGTTTAGTGCATTTAAGTTTGTAGCATTGTATTCGAATTGCAGTGAATATCATATCCCAGTAAGCACAACAAGCTATGAAATACTATGTAAAAAGGTAAAGTTAAAAGCAGCTTAACTTCTAACCAGTCATTTCTTTCCAAACTGCATTATATATACATATACACAATTTCCAAAATGTTTTTTCTGAAAAGTGAGGAATTTGATAAATATTTTGTATTGAGTCAAAACAATATCAGTGTTAAATATCATTTTTCCTATGTCTCTAATCTGTATCTAAGACAAATGTTGAGCCTGTTTTCTTTCAAAAGCTTATGTGTAATATATAGAGGTATTCAAATTCTAAATCTACCTCTAATTTGTAGGCCAGTCAATTTTAATTTATCCTTTTATCCAATAACTCTCTCACTTCAAGCAGCAAATATCCATCGTTCCTTGTGCTAAGAAACAACAGATGTTTTAAATCCCTGTGGCAAGAATTTAAACTTCCAAATAAGAACTAAACATAAAAGCAAAAAAAACCAAAACACTTCAGAGGATTTAAATTATACATAAAATACAAAGCCAAGGCTCATGGTCATGCAGACTAAACAAAGTCCCTTTACATTCTATTGCCTGTAGATGCAGACAGGTGGCAGAGTCTTTTTCAAGCACATCAGCTTTCAAAAAGAGAATCACAGTGTGGAACTAAACTGAATGTCCTTATTTGATATTACTGTGCTAAAGGAAAATTATCTGAAAGGTCAAAATCTCTCAGTCCGTAAAAAAAGTGCTGGTATCTGCTAAAGATAAATATATTGTGTGCTAATCCTAGAATTTTCATCACTCTTCATAGAGGAGTGGAGTTCTGCAAAACACTGCAACTTAGTCCCCATGAGGGAAAGGCACAAAACCAACAGCTCTAACTAAGATTTGTATTTGTGCATCCTCTCATGCACATCACAGCCTATCGTAGGGCTGTAGGTGGGTAAGTAAGGCTAATAAGAAAGCATCTGTAAAAAATATCAGGATGAAGGACTTTCATTTGGTAGACTGCCAGAAATGTATTTTTGGCCACAATAGAGATGGAAGATAGTGTGCAGAACAACAAAAAGAATTACATATACTTGAAAGGTCAATAGACTAGAGTACTTTCTATATGTATTGTAATTGCCATGTTAAAGTAATGTATGTGTCTCAATGTTCAGTTTGAGGGAAGAAATTTGTACTTTTTACAGTACTTTAATAATTCTCTCATCATGTCTCTCAGCCATAGCTGTGAGGGGGTTTGCCTGTGTTATTAGGAAGCCGATGTAAGAAACAATAGCAATTCTCACAACTGATGATTTAGAGGATGAAACGCATGAATGGATTTTTAAGATCCTAAAAGTAATTTTTAAAGTTCTTGGTTCCATGTTTTGAGTGTCAAGGATATCTCAAAAGTGTTACTTGACAGGTATTAATTTTGACACAAAGTCTATTTTAGAAGACTCAGGTAATTATATCATGGTAGGACATAATTCATGAGTCTGCTGAATAGTACTTAAATAGCACAAAAGAAATTTAGTGAGGTAAAATAAAAAATGATTGCCATATTAGCATACAGGTAAAGATTGATTCTGAGTATGGATGAAAGGAGGTAGAAACTTCTTCGTGCTTTGCAGAAGAATACAAATTTCCTGGTAGTAGAAATGCAATAGAATAAGATATGTTCAAAGAGGTATCTTCTGAATACCAAAGTGAGAAATGGAGATGGTTGTTGTTTGTTTTTTAGTTTATAGCTAGTAGAATTAGCCAGAGCACTGTCTATGCTGTGTAAATGAGAGGCTTTCCACCTGGATTTCAAATGAAGAAGTACAGGATAAGGATCATCTGACAAGATTTGGGGTGGTGTCAGAGACATTTTGACTGATACATTTCACAGATAGATAGGGAAGCTGAAATTGGATGGGTTAAAACTATCAGAGAATGCTATAAACCAGTTCCTTGAGAAAAGTTCATGGACTAGGAAGATACATGCATTATCAACAGGATAGTTTAAAGATTCTGTAGCAAGTAATTATCTAGTCCCCTCTGGTTACTCTTCTAGAGGAAGTTAGAAAAGCTATATTACCATTCACAGAAAAAATACTACATTATGGATCTACTTTTCCAAATGGAAATTTCTAATTTCCATTTCTCCACATCCCACATAGAGGGATTGACTCACATGATTTATTCTTCCATTTCTGACATGTGAAGTTCATTTTAGATGTTACATACGTAGAGCTGGAGACTCTTTTTGAAAGTCTTCTTTACAGTGCTTTTCCACCTCTACTAATACAAAGTACTAGATGGTAGCAAAATGCTTTTAGTCCTACTGGACTGTCATCACAGCCTCTATCCATTTATCACACTCTGGCTGTGTTTCCACTCTCAAAATATCGTATTCTTGTTGAAGCTCATGAGGTTCACCTGGGCCCACCTCTCCAGCTTGTCCAGGTCCTTCTGGATGACATCCCACCCCTCCAACTTATCAACAACACCCCATAGCTTGGTGTCATCTGCAAACTTGCTGATGGTGCACTCAATGCTGCTGTCAATATTGTTTATAAAAATATTAAACAGTCCAGGCCCCAGTACAGAGCCCTGAGGGACACCACTTGTCACTGATCTCCAGCTGGACATCGAGCCATTGACCACTACCCTCTGGATGCGACCATCCAGCTAGTTCCTTATCCACTGAACAGTTTATGTAGCTTTGCAATTCATATGACATATCATATAATATCTTTATATAGAGATTAAAGGAAATCCTTTTTTTGGGAGATTTTCTTCAAAAGATTAAGAGAAAGATAGGTAAAGACTGATTGCAAAGTAAGATGATGTAATTCAGTATTCTGTCTTTAAAACCAGGAACGGTTCCAGCATGATTATTTAATTTGTTACTTTATCTCAATAGAAGGATTTTTATTTATTTAAAGGAGTATAAAATAAGATTAAAATAAAGCTTCATTTTGTCTCAGCAGGTTGTCTTTAAGCCATTATATCATTAGGTCAAGAGTAATTTTTTTTCCCTTTGCAAATAGATTAAACTATTTCAAACTAATATTTCCAAACACAGCTGAAGCCAGATATTTATAACAGATTACACAATTCTTGGCTACTTTACATGAAAATACTTGCAACACAGATCTTTTTCTCTTTTTTAATGAACATTTGCCAAAAGCAACATCAGTTTAGTTTCATTGACACTAAAGTGCAGTAGATTATGTATTAGAAGGAATTTTAAAGTTATACTTAGCTGATTAAGATATGTGTTTAATTTAAGGATTTCTGTCACATATTTATGTCACAGAAATTGGACTTTATCCTTCCACAATATCCCCATGAAACAACCTGCTTTGAGCCAAAGAAGATTAAAAGAAAAACAAAAATGCATGCAAGCTTCGTACACTTTCCCAAGACTCAGCCACTCAACCAGACACAACCACTCCATTTAATTTCTTTCTGTTAGGATGATTCCAGCCAAATAAATAATTTCCCTGTTGGAATGTTATGCTGTGAGTTCTATTTGAGAAAGAAAACTATTGTTATGGAATACTGGTTTTCTGCAGCATTATTAGGATGGTTACTATGAGTGGTGGTTCATGAAGTGCAGTTATCTTGATGTGGGACGAACTTAGGCTGGTAGATGTGAGATAGTCTATAGAGGTGTCTATCTGAAGTGAGGACTGGGTTACATCTAGTGGAATCTGCTTTTAATCCAGATTATGTACCCACAAATACACTCCACGTCTCTGAGTTACAAAGAAGAAATACTGTAGTGGGTTCATAGATTATCAGACATATTCAGTAAAAGTTATCTTCTCCACTCTTGTGAAAGCAGCCATTCTTAGATGCAACTTTGCTTCTGGCAACTTAAAACTGCTCATTGTAGAAGATAAGCACTTACCACTTAAAACTCCAAAAGCATGTGCCATTTTAGGGTGCAGAGTGGAGGGCTGATATTTACTTTGCCCTCAAACTAACACTTAAATAACCAGGACAGTATTTTGTCCTTTGAAAAGAGTAGAGCCTAGGCAAAATGACATTTTGCACTCAAATCCCTTGCCATCAGAAATTATGCTAATCTGAAATTCTGTCTTGTCTTAAATGTTTGTTCCCTAACCCACATACACATATATTCTCCTGCACTGAACTTTTCCCTGTAACAGGCTGATTGATTGAGACTCTACTGGAAAGGAACTTTTATGAGTCATTATATAAAAATATAACCCAAACTAAAAAAATACTTCAAAGCCTGTGAAAAATTCTACTTAAAATAGTATTGGCTTGTAGAATGTCTCTTTTTGAAAGCTGAAAAATCACCTGAGAAGTTCTCAGTGGTCTAGGTCTGCCTCTCTGTATATGTTTTGTAGTGTACACTTCTTGTAAAATCTCAGTTGTTCCTAGACTAAACCAAATCTTAATTATCCACAAAGATTTCAGAGAAAGTTAAAGGGAGAAAAGATAGAAAGGAATTGCTGTTTTCACTCTTGTTCACAAGATTAGCAACTGAAATAATTTTTTTAAAGATTTATTGGATAAAGAAGGCATTCTTGTTATGTCTATTGCTTTCCACATTTCGCTACAAGTTTTTCTCCAGCAATGAAGTAACACAGTATCATATCACAAAATACACTTTAGGAATAAAATCTGTAGTTCATGAAAGAAGTAATTTCAAAAATTTCCTGTACTTCAAAGGGAGACAAGCTTCCTGTTAATGAATAGGATGGAGAAGGAAAGAAAGAGATACTGACAAATATTTTTGTTACTAACTTTCAGATCAAGAGCTTGGCAAAACAAATATGCTTGTTCACTACAAGCACTGTACAAGAATAGATGTATTTAGTTATTCATTGTCCTCTTTTTAAGTGGCTGGATTTGTAAGTGTCAAACCTAATTGTCATGCCATCATTTAGTTGTCTTCACTAGCTTTCTGAGCAACTCTGAAAGTTTGTGTAATTACTTTGATTTTGTCATCAAACAGCTCATTTTTTTCCCAATAAATCATCACTTTAACCCCTAAAGTAGGAATTCAAGCAGCAGAAAGTACATAATGATACCTCTGCACAATACAAAGAGAAGAGCAATTTAGACCAGCTCTTAGCTGGCAGTTGTATGGGAGAGGGGGTTCCAATAACTATATTAGCATAACAATAAGTGAGATGTTGTAACTGCAGCCCTGGATATACTCAGAGTAGATACAATTTTATCTTTAAAAGTTAACTTGAATAATAGTAGTTATAAGTGTGAGAATGATTAGATGAAAATACTCTTTACGTTTTGGGGCTTTTATGACTTCTACTACTACCAGAAATACGTGTTCTCACTGCATGTAGAGATTACATTGAGGGATTTCTGTTTCTAAGACCTTCCAACAACTTTAGGAGAGAAGGAACATGGATTTCTTCTAGCATAGCCCTGTGCAGACCCTAACTCAGATGTACAAAAATCTCACAGGAAAAACACATTCTAAGATGAATTCAGATCCTTTGATTTCAGTCACATGAGTTCATCTAATCTAAACCCAAGTAGGTATAACCATGTTTGTTCCAACCAGTTCCATACTTGACCTCGAGTGCCAAGTAACTACATGGCAAATACAAAACCTCATCCATACCATAAAAAATTTAGTTCCATTTTTCTGCGTAAGAAATTGATTACATGGGTATAATATATATATATATATATTTAAAGGACTGTAATTTCCTCATTTCTTTCTAAAGCTGGAGTCCAAATGCCATCATCTCTTCTGACTGATTCAGTGACTATTTGACACTGAAACTTATAGCTAACACATCTGAGAATTACTAGGCACTGGCACTACTCTTCGTGTTCATTTATCAAACTCTATCTTGGAAGTGAACGTGTCACATAATAATACTATTCCCGATACTGTATGTCATCCTGTTCATAGACTTAATTATCCACTCCCCTTCTATCCCTCTATAGCAGACATAGAGATCCAAATCAAAAATTAGAGAGATGAGTAGTTTTTATTAACCTTTTCCAATATGCCTTTGTTCCCAGCACATCCTATTTGATTTTTTTCCTTTCTCTGCTATCCTTTAGGCAGTGATACATCACTCTCCTGTATTTCTCCTTTCCAGGTAGCAATAACATATAACCTTTAACACTTTCATTCTAGGCATTGTTTTTAATCATCTCAGCTCTAGAAAGACCAAAGACAGAAGCACCTTACAGTCCAACCTAGACATTTACTATCAAATGACAACCCAATTAATCATTTTCTAATGAATGAAACAAAAAAAATTGATTACTCTGTATGAGCCACTGTCTGTGGTTTGATCTAGATCAGAAGGGTATGGTTGTGCAGAGGCTGTTTGGTTTTCTTCCTCCAAATTAAAGTCTACAGACAGGTCGATAACATCAAGAAATGTAACCTAACACATTTATTCAGTAAGCAACAAAAATGAAAATATTTTATGCAGAGTAACTTCTCTGTTGCATATATTGAGGAATCGTATATTTTTGTTCATCACTAGTTAAAGATATATGGAATTTAATATACTCCTTTAAGGAAACTCAGTCAATCAACATGGTTATAGTAAGAAGATTATCTACTTAAATTCACTGTGCAGCAATATAGAACTGGAAGAGACAGAGTGCAACAGACACAGAAGTATCTCTGAATGTGACTTCCTTAAGCATTTTACTGGATATTTCTGAGGCAGTCATCCAAATAGCATGTTCGGTTGGAAAAATGATGGTCTTATAGAAATAATTTGTCTGTTATTTGTTAAGATCATAAGATTTCCAGCACCACCCTTTCCAGCAGCATCTGACCAGTGATTAATACTTCCCAGGTATTGTAATTTTTGTTTACTGCTTATAGATTTTCAGTTTGCTGCTGAAACTGTCACTGGTATTTATGGAAACAGTCCTGGGTTGGGTTTTGGTGTTTGTTTTGTTTTATTTTTCAATTCTTTTCCCATTCCTATTACTCCCTACAACAAATGGGAGCAAGGCTAACCCTTTCCTGAAAACACTCTGACTTATCACACTACAGTTTTCCATTATATGATAAACCAACTGTTTTCAAGTTATTGTGACTTTCCCTTATCGGCTTTCACCTTGGCTGTTACAGACATTGAAGTAATTAAACTCACAGCAAAACTTGAACAAATTTGCCATGACTTTCTTGACTACGGCTAGATATTAAAAATAAGCACTGCATTTTCCCCAAGTTGTTGAAATACATCAGCCCAGGTTTGGACACAATTTGTCTACTTAAATGCCTTAACTTTCAAAGCGGGAAAAGTGGCTTAAAAAATTGGTCACATATCTCAATGGATCCCATAACAAAACAGTGCTGGATTTCAGCTTTACACAAACAATCCACTCTACTTTCAAGTTATTTGACTTTCCCTGGTGTTAACTAAAATCTCAGCAGTGAATAGGTCTGTAGAAGAGCTGTAGTTTGGACTTTTTCTTCCTTCAGCAATCCATAACTTTCCATTTGATTTAATTTTTCTGTAATTGCATATCAATTTTGAATTTTAATACAAAACAATTTAAAGCACCTACTTAGACAAAAGTATCTACATAGATAAATCATTCTTGTAAGACCAATTTGCAGATTATTTTCACAGTGCAACAATCTTCCTTTTAATAAAACAGTATATTTGCACTGTTGACTAGGTAGAAATATCTACAAAAGAAATGCAACTCACGATTTCCTAAATGATTTTATACCTGGTGATACTTCTCAGAAAGCTTAATGTGCAGATCTCATTTCACATGCAAGGCAAGTAAGGGCTGGAGGATTGTGTGCTGTTGTTAGTATAATTGCCTTCAGTAAATCAGATAACTTGGTCCCTTCACAAAGGACTACCTATTATCCAAATGTTTCTAATTAACAGTAAGACTTGTCACTGCTAAAAAAAGGCTGTGGGAGGATGAGGGGAAAATGACTCAACTAACCAACACACTGAGAACAGCTAAGTCCAGAAGGTATATTCAAATGTGATTCAATACAATTCCAGTCGTCTTTAAACTCATTTGAAAGAGAATCATCTCTGATGCTTCAAGAGTACACAATTCTACCAACATTTTTGTGACCAGAAATAGATTATTCAGTGTCCAGTTGACTCTATGCAGGGAGAGTAATAAAAGAATGTGTTCAAAAGTATTTGACTTCAATGCTAAACTGATATTACAACCGTGAAAAAATAGTATAATAGCTGTATACCAAGAACATAGCCAAATAACATGTTTTCTTGAGCAAAATATAAAACAAACTCTTGTATTTTTTAACTTGTGCACACAATTTGTGTTTTATTAATGTTGACAATTTCATAAATTCCTTTGATTTGTTTTTTTTTAATTTGAACTCAAATTTTTTACTAACAGATGTAAATTGTTGTAAAATATGTGAAATTAAAATTAATTTATAAATGGCATTTTTGTGTCAGTAAAAGTAGTGGACTACTCTGTTTTGTTAGTGATTTTTTTTATGTTTGCTCATCTATTTCAGGCTTTTTATTATTTATTATGTTGCTGATGGGCACCCTAAGAAGGCGGCACAGAGAAAAGAGAGCAGTTGAGCTGCACAATTCTGAGAAGTTGTGTTATAAAGTCAGAAAACACATGCTTTATATTTAAAGTAGCTCTTGTTTGTACACCAGTGACACTTAGACAGTAGCTAAGGTTTGAAGATGAATGCTTTCTATGACATTTTATTACCACATTGGTTTTCTATACTGTGACCAAAAAAAATAGTAATACATGGCCCAAAGGATGTGCTGTTTCATGACTAATGAGGGAGTACATATCTCCAAGGAACAAATTAGAGACAAAAGAGGAGGCAAAAAAGGAGGAAACATACATAGAATAGAGCAGGAATTGTTGCGAAAAGTCATTAAAGAACAGCAGAAATCCATCTAGTCTGATCAGATGACTGAGACCAAGACAAGATATTGAGATAATTGAGTAATTGAAATATCAATTACTATTTTGACTCAGAATTCTTTTATAATCTGAAAGAAAACTCTTTTCAGGGTGATACAGAAATATCAAATATTGTCATGGGCTGTAAGTGTAATTAAAAATAGACTGGATGAAATGGAATGTTATCTCACTAAGAGATGAGTAGGGGAAACACCAAAACTCTGAGAATATAAACCCTTTGTACTATTTTCCAAGAAGGTAACTCTGTAACCATCTTCTCAAGGACATTAACAGTAGCTGTAGAAGTAGTTTCCACACAATATAGTCTGAAAGGATCTAAGTACAGTCAGGCTTTTTATAATAAAAGAGCTGGCACTAATTTGTTGAGGGTTAGTTTAGGGGGTTGGGCTTTTTGATGTTCTGATTGTGTTTTCCTGGAGTTACAGGATTTATGTAATCATAGGGCTACTCATCTCTTTTTAAGTTCTTTCTGGATAATGTCTCTTCATAATTCAGTGCAGAGATGTATTTGATGTAACATTTTCTCTGCTCTTTATAGAAGTCCCAAAGAAATGTATTAAGTATTTAACTATTTACATGTGTGTTTAGTTGATCTTATTCCCATCATGCACTTCCTTCCTGGGTGTCAGTGCCATCTGAAACAAAAAAAAAAGTCAGAAGTACCATAATGAGTTTTAGAACCTAGTGAAAGTTATCTCTACCCCAGTAAAGCTGTGCTGTCTCATTTAGGAAATAAAATTTTGAAACCACTCAGTAGTATAAGTAAGTATAAGTAGTAATTTATATCTTTTCAGACTGGTCTCCAAGGTTAAGAAATGCTTCATCTCAGTGAGGGGATGGGCTAAACTGGTTCTGCTTCATAAGCTACATTCAACTAAGTACTGTTTAGGAATCTGTAAGCTTATGGTGCTCCTCTGGGCATGGGAACCTTTGGTTTTGGTGCCATCTTGAGAGCACTTGCCATGCTGTGACCTGATTAAGGGAACAAGTTGGGGAATGGATCTCTGGCTCCTGGGTCAGTTACTTCCAGGAATACAGCTGGAGAGGCAAAACATAAGAGAAAGGCAGAAAAAGGACCCATACACCTGAGGGTGTCAGCTACTGAAGTTCATAAGATTGGCTAGGTCATCCAGTCTTCAAGTTCTACTCAGATCTAGAGTCTATTTAAGGATAATTGCTGGATATTATGTTTTCATGCTAGTTCTTGTCCAGGACCAGTGCAGTGGTATTCTCATACAGATCCTGTCCCATGCTTTACTGTGAGATGATATAACTGAAATCACAGAGTGTAGAAAATAAAGGATGCTAATTAAAATCATTGCCAAGGTTTAGCTTTGTGTAGTAGACAATCCAGTAATTAAAAAGACTTTTCTAATGATTCTTAAGATATTCATTTCCAGTCATTTAGCAATGAGTCATATGATAGGTAGGCTATATATAGTTATGAAACTTC
>VWZO01013232.1:899-12454 GCA_013396975.1 Bucco capensis
AAAGACAACCTGAAAAAGCTCACAGTGACAACTTCAGCTTTCGATACTTGGTTGCGCTCTATCTTTGGCAATTTGCCTGCTTGGGTACTAGGCCTCATAAAAGAAGGCATTAGGTTCTTGGGAATTTTACTACTGTTTTTGCTTATAGTGTGTATTGCATACAGGTGTGTTATGATTGCAGTGTCTAAAATTACTAATTGAGCCCTCGTAGTTCAAAATAAAAGCGGGGGAATTGTGGGGGGATGGTTGAAGGAACAAGGACATGGCATGTATTCGGAGCTGAGTGAGCTGTAAACAGCTTTGAGGAAAACACGGCAAAGGACCTTGGCAAGATAAGGGAGCCTGAGAAGAAGAGCCTGAGAAGAGAAACTTGCCTGGGAAGAAGAGTGGGATAACACCTGGACTGGAACAACAAGGGGGATGGAAAATAACAATGTAACTTGCTACAACTTATATATATTAACCAATCAATACACGACATGTAGGCATAATTACTGCACATAGTATATATAGCAATAGTTTTAGCAATAAAGTTGAGCTTGAATGAGCAATCATATTGATGTTCTTTCTCCCACCGTGACGAGGCCCCACCACCAACACCCAGCTCCACTCAGCTCCTCCACAGCCGCGGTACATAAATGGCCTGAAGTGACTCTTTCTGGAGATCCTGTTAGAGGATGAGGCAGAATACAGAAGATGGCTAAGCCTGAAGCCCCTGACTGCACCAACAGCTCCCTCAAGCAAATTCATTGACCTCACCATCTTCGCTTAGATCTTCACTGCACCTCCGGTTACTGTACCTTTGATTATGGATGCTGAAGGAAGCTACAAAGTCTTTCAGAAAACTGATAAAACCAATAAAACCTGAAGTGAAACTGATTTGTCTTCAAGTAACCCTCCAGTGCTGGAACTATCCAGCTTGAAAAAGCCTTCACAATCTGTTAGCTAACAATTTCCAAATTTCTGCAAAGCAAAGCTACTTAACATCTGCACCTCAAGAGCTGGTGTCTAAAATGAAGGATACAAGACAAAGAGAAAGTTAAAACCTTCCAAACCCAATGCTGTAATTCCTCCATCAAACTGCTGATATTTGGGCTTTTGACAAAAATCTTTCTTCATATCCAGATATCAAATATTCTTTGGCAATTACAAAAGCTTCTTAATTTCCATATAAATGTTTACATGTTGCGTTTTTTCATTGTCAAGACCCATCAAGACGTGGTGAAGCTGCAACTCAAGTACCATCACACAGAATTCTTCCAGATACTAGGCTCAAACCACTTTGTGCTGCACCCCCATAACACTGTGATGATTAGCTGATGACACAACGCAACTCTCACCATAATTTTGGAGCAATTCTTCTTTAGTTGAAACAATGAGTGACCTGTCTTTGGCTGAGAGGATGATGGCAAGGCATACATAGTGCTGCTCCGAGGAGTTTGCGCGCCGCACAACAGTAAGAAGTCTCACAGGGTGGTTGTTAGGTGGTGTACTGAAACGTTCAATACAGAACCACGTGGAGTAGCTTAAACCAGATGGTGGTGGGAAAAATCTTTCACCTAAAAAAATAAGGCAAGCCCATTATATAGTTGCAGTAGCTAGGACTTAAGAGACCTGCTTGTTCATGTTCTTTTTTTTCACATCACAGAATCATTAAGATTGGAAGAGACCTCTAAGACCATCAAGTCCACCTCCCTGGGCAGCCTGAGCCTAGACTTAACAACCCTTTCAGGAAAGAAATTCCTCCTCAGATCTAATCTAAATCTTCCCTGGTGCAACTTGAAGCCATTTCCTCTTGTCCTCTCACTCTTAATCCTGGAGAAGAGACCTACCCCCATCTCACTCCAACCTCCTTTCAGGGAGTTGGAGAGAGAGATAAGGTCTCCCCTGAGTCTCCTCTGTTCTAGACTAACCAATTCCCTCAGCTGCTTCTCATAAGACTCATGCTCCAGACCCCTCACTAGCCTCCTTGACCCTTTCTGGACACACTCCAATGCCTCTGTTTCCTTCTTGGACTGAGGGGCCCAAAACTGAACTGAGCACTCTAGGTGTGGCCTCCGCAGTGCTGAGGACAGGAGGATGGTTATTTCTTTGCTCCTACTGGTCACACTATTTTTGATCCAGACCAAGATGCTGCTAGCTTTACTGGCCACCTGGGCACACTGCCCAGTTGATATCAGCTCAGATGATACCAGCTGTGCTTTCTCAAACTTCTCCTTTATGGACTTCAATGTTACATCTTTCAGTTCTGACTCAAGCTTGGACGAAAAGCCACATCAAGCTAGCTCAGAGAGGTTTCTTTCAAAGCAAAGTAAAGCAAGAATTGCACACTATTCCCTCCTATCCTAAAACAAAAAATAAACTCTGAAGCTGTGCTTGTCCAGAAAAAAAACAGTTTCAATTCTCTTGGCAAAAAAAGCCGAAATGGATCAGGCCTTCAGAAATTGCTAACATCACTCTGAAATGATTCTTCCATAGGAAGAAGAGCCTTTGCTGAAGAAGATCTCTCCATTACATACACCTGACTCCATTTCATCTCCTGAGGTGCTCACACAGAAGAGCTCACAGACTTCAAGCACTGTCTAATCCTAATTCCTTCTTACTGCACTAAATTTTCAATTTGGTTTTAGACTTAACACCTTTATTAACTAAGTGATCATGTTCAGTTAGCTCTGCAGCGGACCAAGTTCCTGTAGGTTGAACAGCCTACAGTCAAAAAGTAGAAAGGATAGAAAACAATTGAAATGGGATTGTTGTGATCATGTCTGTACCTACACCTGTAATAGAATCAGTCAAGACTTCAAAGCCACAAGCACAGCATTACAATTTACTCCAAGTTTCCTGTGCTCTTCACCCTACTACCCCAAATTGTTCTTAATGCATCCAGGTTCAATATTCATCTCTTCATTACAATCTAGCCTTCTGCTGAAAGCCTTTTATTTGAGAGCAACTACACATATGTATTTTATATTGATTTCAATTGACCTGGAGTCAAAAAGCAACAGAAATGCAGAAAAAAAAGACACAAGAAGGTCTCAGTGATAAGTGTACAACATCCACCACCATACATGCCATGGCTAACAAAAACTGCACATCAGATACAAAACACTGCTAACAGTCATACTCAAGCACTCACCAGTTCCAGTTCCACTGACAACAGCCCCATCAATAAGTCCTGTTGTAACAGCATTGTTTGTAGGCGCATTATGGGGAGCCAAGCTTGGTAAGAACAGACAGCTGTTCAACAGAAGACCAGTAACGCATCAGAGGTAATGAAAGTCAATATAGCAAAGTGCAATACAAACAAAATATAGCCTAGAAAAATATACCTTAAGCATGTCATCACTCTCCTTGACTAGATGTACTCATGAAAAGTAGAAATGAAACGTCAGGGTTTCTTGTTGTCAGGCTAAATTATCTGCAGCACAAAGAGCTTTGCTGCCAAGGCACAGAGAGTTATATCCACGTGGCTCCACAGTGTAAGATGCTCACTTGTGGGCAACTGTAACTCACTGCAGCCTTTGAGATATTCTGGACTCTCAAAGAGACTGGATTAGCTAAATATTCAAAAGATCTGGTAATTTCATATTGTGGTACTCTTATTTGAAATATGTGTGTTCTCATAGTAATGTCACACTTAATGTCTGGTCCTTACAAGAGCCACCAATGCTGTGGACACAATAGGAACAGATATATTGAGTATCCCCCTTAGGTACTTCAAAGATTTTAAGAGCCTAGATGGTTTCAGTGACCAGCCTACCCAAAGTGGAGTGAATCCCCACAGGAGTTCATCCTCCAGTTTGTAAAGATTGTCCTACAGAAGACAAAATGACAGCTCTTCCACTTGCTGAAGAACCATCCTTTTGTTGGCACTTACACTCAGTAGGACAGTTTAACTATATTGTGGCCCAGTTGCCTGACAGAATTAGGAGTTATTTTGTTCTCATATAAGCTATAAAGAGTTAACTTGACCATCCATCTTGAAATCATAGAATCCTTTTGATTGGAAGAGACCTTTAAGATCATCAAGTCCAATCATTAACCAGCACTGCCAGGTCACCGCTAAACCATGTCGCTCAGCACCACATCTACACATTTTTTAAGTTCCTCCAGAGAAGGTGACTCCACCAAATCAACAACAGTCCATGGTTCTGAACTGTTCTCATTATATACAGTTCTCATTATATACTTCTTCCTCCCTCTTTAAATTGTTCTTCTCTGGCTGAATCCCCCATGGTCAATGGCGTTACAAGCATATTCTCTCTAAGCAGAAAACTTGCAAGGGTTTGCCAGCTGTCGAACTCATGAAACAACCTGGCACTTCAGAACAGACCAAAAAGGATTTAGTTGGGGTTTTTTTACTGATTTTTACCCTTCTTAGGTGACTTGTTGAAATCACAAAGAGCCACAGCTGCATTATGTCAATTACTTTTGGACACATCATCAGCGCTTACAAATCTGCTAGAGCAACCAAAGTGACAATTCCATTTCCCAGCCTATTCCAGATTCTCCTGAGGTTCAAAACATTTTCTTTTCTCTTATGAAGGAATAGAGTTCTGAGCACCACTTGTTTTCAAAGAGATATCTGTCTCTGACTGTATTGGCTATGAAGGCCAAATGTAAAACTAGTGCTGCAGAGTAGCTTCACAAAGCTGAAAACAGCATGCAAAGCAGCAGAACTCCCAGATATCCAACCCGGACTCTGCTCTCAGACTAATCATCCCAAATAAACTAGAACAAGAGCACTAAGATGCAAGTGGCTCTGTCAAAGGCCATGTCAGAACAGAATGATATTGAAGAAATACAGTAGTATAAATATTAGGTCTGGAAAGAAGAAGACTAGATGAACAATCCTGTCAGGTGGAGCTGTTTCTGGTTTTGTGAAATTGGAGTAAAGTGATGGACAACAGAGCATCTCTACCTCTTTTCAACCAAAAAAATCACAACCAACCAAAAAACAATGGGGAGCCACTAATCTCATAGAAGAATTTGTCATACTATTTTGGGCTTCAATGCAGTTGTCAATTGGGTTGGTTCATGGCACCAAAAATCTTTGAATAAAGCTTCTAGTCAAGGTTTTTAAACCTTTTAACCAAGCTTTGGGGATATTCTGAACAATTACTTGCTGTTGAAGGTGCTGTTCACACTTGTCTGACTTGCATGTACCATACAACAGTGCCCTCTTCCAGATCATGGCTGTGCAAGCCTCTGCCTATGGACCAGTCTGTAGGTACTTAAGGAATTTCTGTTTGCTACACTATTAGTCTAAATTTTTATAGACATTTTTGAGATATGTACCCCTTAGCACAGAACAAAATGAGTGTTTTGAGTTTTTTCTACTTCATTTTTATAAACAAAAGAACAAAACATTTTTCCTTCAAGTGATGCTAAGGACTCTGTGGTGTTTTCATCTTCTGAACAGTGAAGTTAAAATCATAATACATGATCCTCATAAAGTGCCTCGCTCAGAGTGTAAGAAAAGCAGTGAATGAAAGTGATACTGCATGCTAAAATAAAAACACGAGTTAAACATTATATTAAGGTTACACCTCCAGTTAATAATCATTTTTTCCAGTTGTTTAAACTAAATACAGCTGTCTTCTCTGCTTTACTTGTATTTCCAACCTGCCCACTCCCACATGTTCTTCAGCAGTTTTAAAGTGGGTTTCAGAGTGTTTGAGCCATCCAAATGTCTCACACAAATCCTAGCAACTAAGGAGGGTATGTTGGTGTTCCTTCTTTTGCAAAGGCATCTGAAATCCAGAACTGAGAAGGTACTTGTCTACCTTTAGATACTGTCCTTGTTTGAATCAAAATAAGTACTCCATGCCACATAGGTCATATCCAGTCCCTGAGGCTATGATATCAAGCTTGGGCCTTGGGGTCTCTTGCATGAGGCCTAAGACCCAAGCAAAACAAGAGCTTAGTTCAGCTAATTACCACCCAATTAACAACTAGTACATAGAAGGAGAGGTCTGAGTCTCCACCCTGCCAGAAGGTTGAGCACCTGAGCTTTGTGAAGATCAGCAGCCCAGCTTTGTTCCTGCAGGACTCTACCTGTTCTGCCTTCCATCTCAATTCAAGAGTTCCTGAGTTCCAGGATCCAGCCTCCTGAGTCTGAGTCCTGGCTGCAGCTGAAGTCCTCCTGCTACAACATCAGTGGTGATGTAGTTACCATCAAGGGGGGGTTTGGTTCTAGTATTGGTTTTGTGTATGTGTGTATATATATATATGTATATATACACACTTCATTTTCTTATTATTTTCATTCAGGTAGCTTAAGTTTCATTTCCAATTGACAAGGGTTTCTCTCTGTTAATTTCCCCTTTTCTCCTCTGGAGTGGGGAGATAATAGAGAATATCTGTCACTGGCTTTCACACACAGCAAGCAGCATTTGGTTTCAAGGCCTTCATGAGTGGAAATTCATGCAGTTTCAAGTATTCCTTCCTTTTCTTTAAATAATTCATGTGTTTATGGTTGGCAAACAGCCCACTGCAAATGACAAGTATTGGTTTGAAAGAAGAGAGAGCAAAACCACAGCACCATGCCCCATGTTATGTCAGAGCATGGTAGGACCTTACCCGAACCCTTCCAGAGATGTGTCAAACTCAATGAATGCTGGTGTAACTGATGAGCCATGAAGCCTGATATCATGTGGGGTTGTCATTGAGACCAAACATTTCACTCTTGTCAGGGGCACTGTGCTCCCTTCTGCTGGCTTGAGCAGGCTCTTGCTTATCCGGTAGTGGCTGTCTTCATGCAAACTGAAGACGCTGTCGGAGCCCAGACCTTCCGTTGAGGTAACCATGCTATCTACAGGAGAAGCCAAGAAACAGAGCAGTGCAAAAGGGAGGCACTTTCAGGCTATTTACTTGGACTTTTCAAGTCCTGCTTCCAATGTAATGGCTGAATGGTCAGTCATCGACAACTAGTTCAGCCTCTCAGAAGATCATGAGTTGGGAATTACTCCTCTGGTTACAAAAACATTCAACTGAGGCAGAGAAAAGAGCATTTTGTGCAAGATATTACTGCAAGTCTATGGTAAAGCTAAAAAATTGAGCCAAGAAATCATCTCATTACCTATCATGGGAAAGTGTGCCTTTCAGGTACATTCCTGTTACTTTAACCAGCAAGAACAACTCTGCTTCATGTTCGTCAGGTGCAGGAACTCTGAGCTAAAAGTCTCTGAGCTCGCCATAAAAAGAAAGGCTCAGTAAGCTTAGCTAAGGAAATCTAACATAAATTGTGTTATTCAGAAGGTAGCTTGGCTTTCTCTTTCTAAGGTAAACACTTCTCAGGCTCACATACTCAATTTTCATTGTTTACTTTCCCCCATGATAATACCCATGATAATACTAAAAATAATGAAATAAATAAAACACTGGACAACAGATGAGTTGACTCACTCCTCCTCTCCTCTTTTTAAATGCACTGAGCCTGATGACATAATATGAATTCAGTTATTTTATGTATTTCATTATTTAAAGCTTATAATTCAGTACTATCCAGGATACTTCCTGGTTCCTTTGAAATAATACAAATGTTTCAAGGAAGGTATTTTTAACTCTGTGTTACAACTGGCCACATGGCTGAGCTGACACACAGAAATAAATATCACATACTCTGGAAACTTATCAATAATTTATTAGTATTATTACTTCCTGGGACACTCCTAGTCTACCCAGCCAGCCATTCCCAAACTCTATCCCATAGATAACCACAGGAGTAAGTGGATGTGGAAGAGAGGGTTGGATCAGCTGGAGGAATCCATCAGTCACAGACAGTACAGTTTATCAGATTAATTCACTAAATGGCTGGAAAACAGATGGAACTTCCCAATGTGAAACACAGAGCTAGAGACTCAAAAGCAAACTATTGTTATATTTAATAGTTACTGTTCCTAAAATTCAAAATTATAGTTACTTCACTGGCTATATATTAAATACAAGTACAATATTCCTTATGCTTTTGGAATCTGTGCCAATCCAATTGTTCTCATGATTTCACATTCACACAAAGCCAGGGAGATGCAAGGGGTTTATGGATGTTTATCTATACATTTTATGGAAGTACACAAATGGGGGATGCCTGTGAAGCACTTTTTAGGTACATTTCTAGTACTTCAGCACCTACTTCTCATTTCTGGTTCAAAACTCAGCGAGCTAGGCTTGTGCACTCGGTACTGCTTCAACAGCTTCTTGTCCCAAGCTCCACAGTTCAAAGGATTTCCCAAGCGTAGAAATTCCCTAAGAAAGAGAATAAAAATGTACACATCATTGCCTATTTGACTAGAATGACACCAAATCAAATAATTTTTTTTTAAAAACACAGTCATTGCTTGTATTAAACATAACTGTTAACTAAAAAAAATTAAACTAATGGGTAATTACCTGAATCACAAAGGTTGGAAGAGACCTCTAAGATCATCAAGTCCAACCATACCTATCACTACCATGCCATTAAACCATGGCCCTAAGGAGAGCATCTAAATGTTTCCTAAACCCCTGCAGGGATGGTGACTCCACCACCTCCCTGGGCAGCCTATTCCAAGACTTAACAACCCTTTCAGGGAAGAAATTTCTCCTTATATCTAACCTAAACCTCCCCTGCTGCAACTTGAAGCACATTTAATCCACCCAAAACAATTCCAGTTCTGAACACACACTCTCCAATGTTGACCTTATTTTAACTAATCAATTTTGCTGACATCCCCAACTGCCTTCTGGTATTGCCAAAGATTTGGCAGGATTTTTTCTGCATCCTGTTGGAGAACACAAGGATGCTCACTGATGCACATTCAGCAAACTGAACTCATCTGGCAAGGCAAAGCACAGGCTGAAGTGAGTGAAGTGACCTCAGCTTCATCTGTGTGTCTTATTTGGCTGGGGGATGGTTTCATAGCTATCAAGAGCTATATCTAGAGATAGCTACAATATCTGTATCTACAGCTACCTAGGCTATCAGTATCTATGCTTAGGGAAGCTCAAGTCCCTGCAATGTGATGACCAGTGAGCATGCTCCTTGCAAAACAATTTCTGACATGGCTACACACCAAAAAAAGTGAACTGAGGAGCTGCCCTGGCTGCAGCTCAACTAGTCAGTGATCCATAGGAGACAATACAACTAAGGCACTTATTCCAGTTGAGATCACAGAATTACAAGATGGTTTGGATTCGAAGGGTCCTTTAAAGATCACCTAGTTCCAATCCCTCTGCTGTGGGCTGGGACGTATTTTACTATATTGGATTGCTCAAAGCCCAGTCCAACTTGACCTTGAACACTTCCAATGACAGAGCATCCACAGCTTCTCTGGGAAACCTCTTCTAGTGTCTCACCACCTTCATTTTAAAAAATGACTTCTTTATGTCCAATCTAAATCACAGAATCACAGAATCATTAAGGTTGGAAGAGACCTCTAAGATCATCAAGTCCAACCATACTTATCACTGCCATACCACTAAACCATGGCCCTAATGGACATCTATATGTCCATTCTTTTCCAGTTTAAAACCCTTGTCCCAGGTCCTGTCACTACAGGCCCTGATAAAAAGTCTATCTCCATTGATCTTATAAGCCCCCATTTTATAATGGAAGTCTGTAAAAAGGTCTCCCCAGGATCTAGCAAGCAATCCAAACCATGATGATAAACAAAATGAGATCCTGTGCGGTCACCACCACACAAGGTCATTGTGGTGTCTACTCATTTGAGCCATTTACAGCCAGCCAGTGACAGCACAGGCAGCAGGGCTCAGCTAAACAGGACTTCAATGGGATCTTTCTGACCTCAGCACCATGGGCTGCAGAGCCTGGGAAGCTAGCCTTTCAAACATCCTTTGGAGTGGTGGATGCAGTGAATGGTCCTCATCAGCCAGAGCAGCACTGCATCTTTGGAGAAGTCGTGCTTGGAGCCCAGCTTCACACATAACTTGCTGGTTTCTCTCTGTGTGCACTAGAGATTGCAGGATGTTGGCCACTGCCAGCTGAAGATCCAGTGTGTGCTTAAAAGACAGAAAAGCATACAACTTGAGAAGATGCAGACTGAGAAGGCAAATAAATGCAAGACCATTAGCAATAAATACACAAAACAACCTATATTTAAATATGTGTGGATGTGCCTCTTTTGGGGCTGTGAGTGTGTGAATGTGTGTGAAGAGACACTTCCATCTCCTCACGAAAAAGGATAAGAAGTTATATTAAGAAGTATCAAGACCATAAGTCATATAAAGGATTACCAGGTAAAGAAAACCAATTCAGGCAGGGATACTTAAACTAACCTTTTCACCAGCAGAAGTGAGTCAGTTTAGACCTTTTATGTGCTTAGAGTGTAATAACTTTTTTTTTGGTGACTGCTAAGCTATTCCTAATAACTTAACATGGAATCATAGAATTGTTTACCTGGGAAAAGACCTCTGAGATCATCAAGTCCAACTCCAGACCTAATGCTACCAAGTCTATCACTAAACCATGTCCCCAAGTGCCACATCTACACGTCTTTTAAACACCTTCAGGGATAATGACTCAACCACTTACCTGGGCAGCCTGTGCCAACACTTAACAAGCCTTTCAGTGAAGAAATTTTTCCTAATATCCAAGCTGAACCTTCCCTGGCACAACTTGACACCATTTCCTCTTCTCCTATCGCTTGTTGCTTGGGAGAAGAGACCAACCCCCATCTCACTCCAACCTCCTTTCAGGGAGTTGTAGAGAATAATGTCTCTCTTGAGCCTCCTCTTATTCAACCCCAGTTCCCTCAGCTGCTCCTCACAACACTTGTGTTCTAGACTCTTCACCAGAATTGTTGCCCTTCTTTGGACATTCTCCAGCATCTTTCTTGTCGTTCTTGTGGTGAGGAGCCCAAATCTGAAACTCTAGGTGTGGCCTACCCAGTGCCCACTACAGGGGGACAATCACTGCCCTAGTCCTGCTGGTCACACTATTGCTAATCCAAGCCAGGATGCTTTTGGCCTTCTAACCTCCTGGGTACGCTGCTGGCTCATGTTCCTCTGGTTATTAACCAACTTTTCCAGGGCTTTAAACTAGGTACAATGGGGAAGGGGAATAACAATATCAGCAGTCATTCATGTGACAAGCTGTGGGAGGAGACACCTGAGTTAGTGGAAAGGGGAACTAGTAAGGGGCTTCAGCCTGTTGCCCTACAACATGCAGCACAGTCAAAGGCTCATGCAATCAAGGCAGACGCTCCTGAGGTTGTAACAGCCAACAGGGAAACATCAGGGAAATACCTTAAGGGAATGAAGGGATGTTTCTCTGGAAAGGTGACATGGCTGACTGCCCACCTGAAGTGCCTCTACATGAATGCACGCAGCATGGGCAACAAACAAGAGGAGTTGGAAGCTACTGTGCTGCTGGAAAGCTATGACATAGTGGCCATTACTGAAACCTGGTGGGATGAATCCTGTGACTGGAGTGTGACTATCAGTGGTTACAAGCTGTTCAGAAAGGACAGGAGGGGAAGGAGGGTGGAAATGTTGCCCTCTATGTTAAAGAATGNAATGTTGCCCTCTATGTTAAAGAATGTGAAGAGTTGTCCCTA
>VWZO01013233.1:0-36639 GCA_013396975.1 Bucco capensis
TGATTCTGATAGATTCAGGTTTCTTACTACCCTCCTGGGCAGTACCCAAACTCCAGCCAGCAATACCGATCTCTCAGTCACCCAGTG
Organism: Bucco capensis; assembly: GCA_013396975.1. NCBI lineage: Eukaryota > Metazoa > Chordata > Aves > Piciformes > Bucconidae > Bucco > Bucco capensis. Next base: position 88 of record VWZO01013233.1, read on the forward strand.
GCCTACAGCTCCCAGCGCACTCAGCAGCTACCCCAGCAGTCCCAGCAGCCTGGTAAGGGGGTGTAGAGGAGGGGAGCGGGCATGATTCCTTTTTTGCCACTCTTGTTCACTCTTAAGGATCACCCATGCACTGTCTGGGACCAGGCTGCTTTTCTCTGTCTCCCACTCTTAGCTGCACTCACTGACTGTAGAGTCCTCTTGACCCAGTTGAAACCTGGCCTGGCTGCAACGCATAGTTTAGCCTTTTTCAATCTCTCTCAGTATGTAACACACACTGAGATGCTGCAAGGTGGATTTAAAGCCAGGAGCTTCCTTCAGGTGTTTTAACATGTGCTTTAAGGGAAGCCCTTTTCCTACTCTTTAGCAAGAAATGGGGGCAACGCAGGATTTGAGCAGTCATGCCAAGGCTCAATCTGTCTCCTGTGGCCAGCTGAGAAGCTGCTCATTTAAACTCTGTTCCAACAGGTCTACAACCAATGATATCCAACCAGCAGCAGACATACCAAGGTGTGATGGGAGTGCAGCAGGCACAGCCCCCTGGGCTCCTCAACAGTCAGAGAAACAGCATGGGGGGCCAGATGCAGACTGTGATGGGAGTGCAGCAGACACAGCCCCCCAGCCTTCTCAGCAGCCAGAGGAACGGGGTGGGGAGCCAGATGCAAGGCCTGATGGTCCAGTACACTCCACTGCCTTCATACCAGGTAGGCATCAGTTGCTTTCAGATGAGGGTCTGCTGGGGTGCCTCGCCTGTACAGGCCTTGCAAGAAACACCCTGTTGCTGTGTCTGAGTAATGGAAACTTATTCACCCAGAGAAGATAGTGCATGCTACCAGCTTGTGAGGGTACGTCCCTATTTGAATCTGCAGGATGTATCTCAAGAAGGAGGACTGAGTGTGTCTGGTCCCTTCATCTTTATGTTCACAGAAGAGCTGGGAGCAGCTGCCCTTGCCTAGGCATGATTGCTCTAGGCTGCTGTAGACATCAATCTGGCATCTTTTCTCCCTTCCTTGTACAGACCTTACTGATGTCTCTTTGGGCCCAGTTCTCCCTCCTACTGTTCTATGTTATCTGTCATTCCACAGGGCTGCTTCTTTCCTCCCTATGCAGGTTCCTGTGGCAAATGAGTCCCAGAGTGTGGTCCAGCAGCCCTTCCAGCAGCCAGTGCTCGTACCAGCCAGCCAGTCTGTTCAGGGGGGGCTTCAGGCTGGAGGGGTACCCATCTACTACAGTGTCATCCCACCTGTCCAGCAAAATGGCACCAGGTAAAGTTTCTGTATCCCTCGTCTGCCTTGGGAAGAAAGGTCTTCTCTTGCTCCTGCTCCTAGAGGAGGTGGCTGGGCACCAGAGATGCTGGTCATGTCTCAAGCTTGCCCAGTCCCAGCTCCCATAGTCAGTGCTTCTGGGCACAGCTGTCCTGCAGCATGCAGCATCCTGTGCTCCTCAAAGGCAGCTCTTCCCAGCCATATCAAGTATTCAAGGGAGCTGATGGTTGCCTGCAGAGATGGGCAGGCTGTTTTGCCCCATCGCCAGCACCTCACCAACACACTCTCTGCTTCACAGCCCTTCGGTGGGGTTCCTTCAACCACCTGGCTCTGAACAGTATCAGATGCCACAGTCCCCATCACCCTGCAACCCACCACAGATGCAGCAGCAATATTCAGGTAAGAGGGACCACTGGTCCAAGTTGGCACTGATTCTGCACAGATTGGATCAGGTTTTATAGAGGCTGCAGTGAACAGAGCTGCCAATTCAGAGCCAAGTCTGACAGCTTCTATGCAGTGGATTTTCTTAGTCTTACCCATCCCACAGTCCTCTGGGAATTACCAGGATTTGGTACATTGGCTTTGCTCTAGGTGGGTGCTGGCCTATGTCTGGCATCTGTGTGTCATGCAGGGTGGGAGCAGGTGGAGGGAGCTGCTGTGGGCTGCAAACTCCCTCTGCTGGACACCGTGGCTTGGTGTCATCTGTGCAGCTCATGGGACCAGGAAGCACTGGGTGAGAGGAACATTGGGATTCCTGCATCCTGACCCGGGTGCAGGGACCTGAGTGGGGTCCTGATGAACTGGTGCAAGAGCCGGAACCAGGACCTCAAGCTGTGCACCCAGCTCTGGGGTTAGATCCTTTACCTGAAGTATTTCTGTAATGTACAGAGAGGTTACCCAGTTGCCTTCAACATGTCCTGTCTGCTCGCATTTCTCATGGATTAAAAATCATTACTCTCTATTGTAAGCTGTGATATGAGAGAGGGATCCCAGCAAGGTCTTTTTGCAGCCCACATGGGTAGGCAGGAGTGGCAGAGTTGAGAGGGCACAGAGGGTAGTGTGAAGCTTCCCAGCCAGGCAGGCTGCCTTGTATCCTGCAGCAGCAGTGCACAGATCCTGGGCAATCTTGCTGCTGTCATCTCTCTCTAGGTGTGTCTCCATCAGGCCCTGGCATGGTTGTGATGCAGGTGAATGTACCCAACGGCCCCCAGGCCCCCCAGAATGCCCCTGTAGTGCAGTGGAGCCACTGTAAGTACTACAGCTTGGAGCAGCAGGGCCAGAAGCCAGGAGACCTGTACAACCCTGACACCAATGCTCAGGTATTGAGAGGACTGGGAAAAAGGCAGCTTACCTGTTCCAAGTGTGCTGAGTGGGTGGGCTAGGAGATGGAGATGGGGTGATCCCAAGGTGGTAAGATGGGTGTGGGACTAGTCACAAGCATTGGGGCTGTCTAACACCTTCCTTCCCCCAGGGCAGCACCCAGCTGAACAGCCCCATCACGTCTCCCACCCAATCCCCGACGCCGTCTCCCATCACCAACCTCAACAGTGTCTGCACAGGGCTGAGCCCCCTCCCTGTCCTCACACAGTTCTCCCGGCCCATGGGCCCAGCACAAGGTAAGGGGACAGCACAGGGCTCTGTCTTCCCTGGGATTTCTTCAGACCCCTACAAGTATATTGCTTCCCTTTTGCAGGTGATGGCCGCTACTCCTTGCTGGGCCAGCCACTGCAGTATAATCTGTCTATCTGTCCACCACCACTGCTCCACAACCAGCCAAACTACAGTGCACACCAGGTAAATCGGGCTAAGCCCCCAGCTGCCCACACTTTCACTGTTCTGGGAGCAGAGAAAGAATGGACAGGCCCTGCCTTGTGCTTGAATGTCCCTTGATGAGGTTGCAGGCTGCCTACTTCCCACACTCATGCCATCCATCCACAGAGCTGCCATTGTAAATGGATTTCCCTAGAGCCTGGCACTAGGCTAAAATTTCATCCTTTTCCCAGAAGCATTGTCAGCCCCAAGCCCTTTGAGTGTCCTGGAACCATGGCTGTGGCTTGATCTCCTCTAACTTACACAAGCATGGTGTCACCTCAAAGGTGCCAGGGAGTGCAAGGTTCATATGAGTGTCTTTATTCCCCTTCACAGCCATGGCCTAGTCAAGTTTGGTCTTCCTTCTCACTCTTAGGATGCTCTGTGGGCACTGTGAGGCTGCAGTGTCTCCTCAGGTGACATGCTACCATTTTTGTTCTTTGAGGGGCAGACTGGAATGAAACACGGAAACCGGAGCAAGAGACAGGCCCTCAAGTCAGCATCCACTGACCTTGGGACAAGTGATGTAGGTAAGTGACCCTCCTCAAGCAGTTCCCCCTTTGCCCTCTGACTGATCCCTACTGTATGGATGTGATTGGCATTAGCAGAGACTCCAGATGCCATCTCTGCCCACACCAGCATCCTACAGAGCCCATTGCTGGGGGTGGTTGTGGAATGCAGTTCCTGCCTGCCGCCACCTCTCTCTACAGACAAACACACACTCCCACAGCCACTCGAGGCCTGGCTGGGGATGTGCAGCAGAGCCAATCCCAGTCAGCTGCACCCATTGGAAGCTGGGAGGGCAGGGGTTCCTCAGGAACCTGGTAAAGACTGCCTGCACTGAGCAAAGTTTTTGAGGAAGAGAAGGGAGAAGTTGTTGGAGAGTCAGTGATAAGCACTAGGACACCTGGGCCCTATTCCTGCCTCTGTGGGGACTGAAATGGTGGAGCAGATGGAGCTGGCAGGGTTCCTGGGATTTTATTCCTCTTTGTCAGCAGAAAGTGAATGCCCAGGCCCCTCAGATCTCGTTCCCATCTTTGGCTTCCCAAGTGACCCTTCTGTCTCACACTTCCATTTCCCCGAGGGACCAGGAGCTGGAGAGCCTTTGTAAAGGGCTTTGGGATCCTCTATGGGTGGCTGCGAGGGCAGAAGCCCCCAGCTGACCATTTCTCTCTGAAGGGAAAGGGACTCCCTGTTCCTCATACTGGGGTGTCTCCTCTTGGTCATCAAGGAGGGAAGGAGAGGCATATGCCTGGCTTCTCCCTGCAGCAAGACATGACTTGCTAGTGGGGCCTGAGCCAGGCAGCCTGGAAGGGAGTCAATCTTCAGTGCTTCTCTGGAGGCTTCAGACTTGTCCCCCATGTCACCTCCATGTTGCCACTAGCAACAGCAGCTGGTTGCAGGGGGCCCTTTAAGAGCTGTTTGCCAGAGAGCTGCCCCTCTCCCCACAGCTGGCATATTCCTTACATGCCACGTTAATATTAGCAAAGAATCCATTCAGCCAGCCCTCGGCTAAGCCCAGGAGGCAGAGCTGGAGTCAGGAGGCAACAGAAGTGTTTGGGTAGTTATAGAGCAGATCATTTTGAGGGCAATCACATGTCAAGTCCAGGACAACCAGGGGATCAGGCGCAGCCAGCATGGGTTCATGAGAGGCAGGTCCTGTTTGACGAACCTGATCTTCTGTGATGAGGTGATCCACCTAGTGGGCAAGGGGAAGGCTGTAGATGTTATTTACTTGGATTTTGGTATAGCCTTTGACACTGTCTCCCACCATATTCACCTGGAGAAACTGGCAGGTCATGGTTTAGACAGGTTTACTCTTTGCTGGGTAAGCAACTGGCTGGAGGGCTGAGCCCATCCAGTTGGCAGCCAGTCACCAGTGGTGTTCCCCAGATCTCAGTGTTGGGACTGGCTCTGTTCAACATCATTATCAAAGGTCTGGATGAGGAGATTGAGTACACCATCAGTAAGTTTGCAGACATCACCAGGATAGGAGGGAATGTTAATCTGCCTGAGGATAGGGAGGCACTGCAGAGGGACCTGGACAGGGATGAGTAGGCTGAGGCCAATGGGATGAGGCTCAACAAGGCCAAGTGCCAGGTCCCACCCTTTGGTCACAATAACCCCATGCAATGCTATAGGCTTGGAGCAGAGTGGCTGGATTGCTGCCCGGCAGAGAAAGACCTGGGGTTGCTGGTCAGTAGTCAACTGAACATGAGCCAGCAGTGTGCCCAGGTAGCCAAGAAGGCTGTCCTGGCCTGTATCAAAAATAGTGTGAGCAGTAGGGCCAGAGAAGTGATCACCCGCCTGTACTCAGCACTGGTGAGGCCACGCCTTTGAGTACTGGGTTCAGTTTTGGGCCTCTCATGACAAGAAAGACATAGAGGCATTAGAGCGTGTCCAGAGAAGGGCAATGAGGCTAGTGAGGGCTCTGGAGAAAAAGTCTTATGAGGAATGACTGAGGGAACTGTGGTTATTTATTCTGAGGAAGAGGAGGCTCAGGGGAGACCTTATCTCTCTCTACAACTACCTGAAAGGAGGTTGTAGAGCGAGATGGGGGTCAGCCTCTTCTACTGGGTTAAGAGTGAGAGGAAGAGAGGAAATGGCCTCAAGTTGCACCAGGGGAGGTTTAGATTTGATGTTAGCAAAAATTTCTTCACTGAAAGGATTGTTAGACATTGACCCAGGCTGCCCAGGGAGGTGGTGTAGTCACCATCCCTGGAGGAGTTTAAAAAACATATAGATGTGGTATTTAGGGACATGGTTTAGTGGCATGGTGCTGATAGGTGTATGGTTGGAATTCATGATCTTAGAGGTCTCTTCCAACCTTAAGGATTCTGCAATTCTGTGTGGTACCAAAGAGGTTGGCATGACACTGGGCACACAAGGGGATCTTCCCCATGGGTGAAGGACGCAGGGTGGTGTCACAGTCAGGATCTATACATGTCAACTTCCTCTGTGGGTGCAGCCTGTCTTTCTCCCTTCCAGGAACAGAGGGCAGGAGGGCTGGGTTAGCTCCCAAATCTGGTACCCAAGAATCAGGGTAGGAAGGTGGGCAGAGCGGCTGGGAAAGTCCTAACTGAACAGCCAAGCCCAGCCAAAGGAAGCAAGGAGGCTTTGATGTGGCTAGAGAAATTGGAGATACCAATCTCCTCTGGAAGCAGCCATGGATGTGGACACCAAAAAGGATCAGGATGGGATATCGGAGGGAGCAGAATGGTAGGGATTTTGAGGGGGAAGAAGTGACTGGTTTAAAAAATACATTCCTAATGTGGGGGCAGCTCAGCAAAGCTTTCATTGGCAAAATAGAGGCAACTGCTCCAGTCCCAGAGCTGGTGTAGAGCCCACGCAACAGCTCTTACTGTGCTGTTGCCACCCAAGAATCTGCTGCTACTGACATGTGCTGCCTTTCCACTGCAGTGCTGGGCCGAGTGCTGGAGGTGACAGACCTACCCGAGGGCATCACACGGACAGAGGCTGACAAGCTCTTCACTCAGCTAGCCATGGCCGGTGCCAAAATCCAGTGGCTCAAAGAGGCTCAGGAGCGTTATGGAGATGGAGGCTGCGGGGACAACAATGGGACTCCAGAGAACGGCAGGCACAGTGACCTTGCTGCCTTATACACCATTGTGGCTGTGTTCCCCAGCCCACTGGCTGCCCAGAATGCCTCTCTCCGCCTCAACAACTCCCTCAGCCGCTTCAAGCTGCGTGTGGCCAAAAAGAACTACGACTTGAGGGTGCTGGAGCGTGCCAGCTCACAGTAGGGCTCACGGGTGTGCACAGAGCACACTGGACTGTGGGCACTTCCCTCTGCCTTCTCTTTTCCTTTCTGCCCTCCCTCCCTCTCACCCTTTTTCCTGGATATATTTATATGGACATAAAATTAAGAGACAAGAAATTGATTTTTTTTTATTATTATTATTTTTTGAGTGATGCCCGTGCCTGCCCCCTTCCCCTGTGTATATTGTTTTGTTAAGCACTGTATTGAACTGCACATACAGGTGTTGATTGATATGCTCACTGCACATTTTATTTAATCTGATTATTATTTGGGGGGTATTTTTTGTTTTATTTTATTTGGGGGTTGTTTTTAAATATAAAAAGAAAACTTGTCCACTTTAATGCTGCTTTCACTTTCTCTGCGAGTAGCAGTGCAAGGGGCTGTCTGTGCTACCTCTGCAGGGTGAGAAAACAGCCAGGGAGCTGAAGCCCCTGTGCTTGGCATGCACAAGGGTTGCAAGCTTATGCCTGTCCAAGGCTGGGAGCCAAGACTGGGAGAGGAGTGTTGAGCACTCTGACCTGGGGCTGTCACCCCCCATCAGATATTTGTAGCCTCTTAGCTGTGCAGTGGCAAGAGTGAGGCACGGGGTCTCCCTAGCTGTATTCACCTGCTAGGAAGCAACACATTCCTCCTGCTTACAGGGGAGCGGCCCTTGAGCTGATGGGTGCAGGTATCACTGTGTCCTGTGCCTTGTGGGTCAGCAGTGGCACTACCTTCACCATGGCATTGCACACAGCTGCCAGAACCTCTTGCAGTGTCTGGATGCCACCTTCAGGAGCTGATGCAAGTGGAGAGGTAAGAGCTGCCAGGAAAGGATGGGTTCCAACCCCAGGCTTGGTGCAAACCCCTGCCCCACTGCCACCCACAGCCTGGCAGGGACGTAATTCCAGGGACTCTGGCACTGGGGTGTCCATCCAGCTTCAGGGACCTACCATCCACTGCAGGGGGTTTCCAGCTCTCTCCTCTGTGGCAGCTCTGTGCCTTAGTGGAGAGCAAACCAGCAAGGTTGGCTGCTAGAGGGTATGGGGCAGCCAGGAGAGCTGCCCCATGAGAGCCCACTGCTGCCACTCTTTTCTCCTCCTCTCCCAGCCGCAGGGTCCTCAAATGTGAGAGCAAATGAGGCCTCAAGGCTGGAGCACTTGGTGTGCCCCAGCTCTGCCGCTGCCCTACACCAGGAGGGGTGTGGGCCTCTGGCACGCCCAGCAACCCACTATCACAAATAGCCAGTGGCTCCTCTCCACCCCACTCCCCTCCGCGCTCATGCATGAGCTCCAATTTCTCAGCGTCAGCCTCTGCCAGCACTCAGCTGTTGGTTCCCCTCTGGCCTGTCACTCCTGCTCTCCACAGGACCGAGGTAGCTGCCCCCGTCCCTGCACACCCGCCACAGAGGGCCGGGGGCTCTGCAGCCAACGGGGCCCCAACACTGGCCACCCTTTGTGGGGTTTTTCATCGCAGGACAAGAGCTCTGAACACTGTAAGTGTGTTTCCGTGTGTGGCTTCCCCACCCCCCCCAACCCCCCTCATCATGACCACTGACCCCCATGGGCCCCTACTCCACTCATGCTGGTGCAGGACTGCAGGGGACTTTGCTTCTGCAGCACTCCTTGCCCCAGGACTCCTTGGCCCCCTTCACTGCTTCCTTGATGGTTATCCTGGTTGGTTTCCACAGGGTTCTCAGGTGTCACCAAAAATAGTGATGTCTGGGTAGAAGGACTGTGAGGGTGGTTCACAGTAAATGGTGGAATCAGACATGTTTTAGGGGATGATGAATCCTTCCCCTGTGATTACACAGGGTTCCTGTGGGGAAGAAAGCAGGACTGTGCAGTGGTACCAGACGGTGTCACAGGCACGCTTGTCCTTGGAGGGCAAAAGTGACACCATTTGAAGTTTAATTGTGAGATGCACGTGTAGACAGAGATGGGCACACAAAAGTAGCCCAGGGTCTGGCTTGTGGTACTTGGCACTATATCCACCAAGCGAGCAGCAGTTCTGGGCATGCTGGGCTCAACCTGTCATTCCCCAGGTAGCACAGCCAGGCCCAGCGCAGGGGCCTGCGACTCACTGGCAGCACAACTGGCTCTTGCTGGGCAGGGGCTACAGGCAGTGCAGCAGAAGGTGGTGCTGCTGGGGCAGAGCTAGGCACTGGCTCGGGAGAGGTTTTCCATCCAGGAAGGTCTGGACATTCCTGTCCCCACTGGGCACCTGCAGTGGGAACAGCCCCAGCCAAAGTGACATCTCTCTTTTCCCCTCATAGCATGACAGAGAAGGAAGAGTCAGAGCCACCAGCTTCACCTGCTTCAGGTGGGAAACCCAAGAGCCGGGTAAGTGGGTGCCCACAGGGCAGCTTGGCTGGGTGAGGGAAGCCACCTTTCTAGTATCATCTCTGCCTCAGCCCCAGAAGTCTCTGCAGGGCCAGGGATGCCTGATGGGATCTTGACCCAGTAGGGCACTGGGTGGCCATTTCCCAGCTTGGCTTTTCCCCAGGGTGCTCAGGAGTCACAGTTTCTGCTTTTCTGGGGACCTCATAGGGCCAGGAAAAAGGTCCCAGTCCTCACAGCATTTCTGCCCCTTGATGCCCGAGCTCTCCTCCCACTCAGGGAAGAAGGAGTATCTCAGTCAGAGTAAAGGGGCAAGGAGCCAGGCACCAGCTCCTCTGCCTGCCTGCCTCACCCCGCAAGCCTGCCCAGTGCAATGCATCCTTTCCTGCCCCAGCAGCTACAGAAGCTGAAGCAACTTTTCCAGCGAAAGCCCAAGGAAGAGATGGTGCCAGAGCCACAGCCCAATGGGGAGCTGGTCAGCCCCTCAGGAGGACCCATCTACTACATCTATGAGGAGGAGGAAGAGGAGGAAGAAGAGGAGGAGCCTGAGCCCCTTCCTGAGCCCCAGAAACTTGTCAATGACAAACCCCACAAGTTCAAAGATCATTACTTCAAAAAGCCCAAGTTCTGTGATGTTTGTGCCCGTATGATTGTCCGTGAGTTCTGAGGGGGCTGGAGCTGGGGCCCAAGGCTGGCAAAGGCTCAGCCATTCCTACAGCTGCAGTGTCACATTGCCTCTCCTTTCCACTCCCCCCCCTCCCCCCAGTCAACAACAAATTTGGCCTGAGGTGCAAGAACTGCAAGACCAACATCCACCACCACTGCCAGTCCTACGTGGAGATGCAGCGCTGCTTTGGCAAGATCGTAAGTGTTCCCACCAGCTCAGGCACCTGCTCACCGGGAAGCCTAAAGCACCCAGGCAGGGAGCAGCCAGGTCCGTCCCCATGGGCACAACCCAGGCACTGTGACCCACCTCTCTTACCGGATCTGAGGGAAGAACCCAGGCATCACTGCCAGGCTGGGGAATTACCCTCTGGGTCCCCAGCATCCACCTGCTTGGCCCTCAGCTCTCACAGAAGAAGTCTCAAGTCTGAGTTATGGCTGGTGCTCTGACTTCCTCTTTACTTCCAGCCCCCAGGGTTTCGCCGGGCATACAGCTCACCCCTCTATAGTGACCAGCAGTATGCCTGTGTCAAGGACCTGCTCTGTAAGTAGTCACCATGCCTGGCTGCCCCATATCCTTGCATCCTGTAGCTGAACCCCTCTTAGCATCCCTGTGCCCCAGCAGCAGCCAACAGGAGTGACCCCGTATTTGAGACCCTCCGGACAGGCGTCATCATGGCCAACAAGGAGCGCAAGAAAGGGCAGGATGACAAGAAAAATGTGAGTGTGGGGTTGGCCTGTCAGTCCAAATGCCCAAGGGTCCTGGCACCGCAACCTGCACCACATTGCCACACCCCACCACCCCCACCTCCCTGCCCACTCTGCACCCTCTGACAGCTCTCTGCCTTCAGCCTTTGGCTGCTATGATGGATGAGGAACCGGAGGCCACAAAGCCAGAAGGAGGCAAAACTGAGGGCGGTAAGTGCTGCACCTGCAGCAGGGCTGGCTGCGCACAAGGGTCAGGGAGCTGGTGTGGGTGGGCTGGGCTCCAGCCACAAGCATAGGGCAGGGAGAAAGCCTGATGGGAAGACTGTACCAGGGTGGATTTTGCCCTGCAGAGGTCTCCACCTCTGCTTCCCTTTGTTGACCTGGGCACAGGAGATCCTTGGGAGGAGGCTGGTCCCAGGGCAGGGAGGCAGCACCAGGAGAGATGTAACCCCCATCCTCCCATTTCCAGGCACCTCTGAAGGGGACAAGAAGACTGAGAAGAGCCCAATAGATGACAAGGTAGCCATTATCCTCACCCTACATCCCAAAGGCCCTCTCGGAGCAGCTTGGGTAGACACTGCAGAGATCTCCCTGATGGGGTCCCTGGGGCTGTCCTCAGCCTCTCTGGTCCCCAAACCTCTCTTTCCGCTTCCCTAGAACAAGAAGCCACAGCCAGGAATTCGTGGTGGCTACCTGCAGTCTCACTATTTTGTGGCACTTTATCGCTTCAAAGCCCTAGAGAAAGATGACCTGGATTTCCCGTAAGTTCCCAGCCATGTAGTGGGCACAAAGGGGAAGGAAGTGTGATGCCCAGTGGGGAGCAGGAGAAGTCTTCATCTCAACAGTGAGGCTCTCACAGCCATGAGGGCGGTCTACGAATAATTGAATGAGGGCAGAAATTCATAGAATCATAGAAAGTCCTGAGTTGGAAGGGACTTGGGAGGATCATCGAGTCCAACTCCTGAAGCCATGCCGGCTATGGTTTGGGATTTGTGGCTTTTCTGCCTGCCCCAATACACATCAAGCAGGAGCCCTGGACAGCTCTCCCAGCTTCCAGGTTTTGGGCACAAGTCTCTTTTCTAAAGCTACTGATATTTGTCTTGATTTGGTTCCACTGGTTTCTTGTGCACCAGACTTGAGGTTGAGCTGCTCATATAGAGGTCCTGTCTGTCCCTGAGCCTGCAGGCTGTGTGCATTCCTTGACCTCCCCTGACACAGGGCTCTAGGAGCTGGTACTGTGGGAAGAACAATTCTTGCCAACCTCATGGTCTCATATGGCAGGGTTCTCTGCCCCCCCCCCCCCCCCCCCCCCCCCCCCCCCCACCCCCCCCCCCCCCCCCCCCCCCCCAGCTGAGCCTTTCCTTTCCTTCCCAGGCCAGGGGAGAAGATCACGGTGATCGATGACTCCAATGAGGAGTGGTGGCGGGTAAGGCTAGTGTCCTACAGGTGCAGAGGGTAAAGATGCAGAGCTTGAAGCTAAGGGAATGGTCAGCTGGGAGTGGAAATTGCACTTTAAAGGGGACACAACCCCCTAAATCTGCTGTGTCCTCACACCAAGCCACAGCCTGCAGGCTGTTTGTCAGGGCGAATCTGGGGATTGTGCAGATTTGCTCCAGCACCCACCTTCCACCCATCCACTGGCTTCTTCCAGGGGAAGATCGGTGAAAAAATTGGCTACTTCCCCCCAAACTTCATCATCCGGGTGCGGGCAGGCGAGCGGGTGCACAAGGTGACACGCTCCTTTGTGGGCAACCGGGAGATTGGGCAGATCACACTTAAGAAGGATCAGGTGAGACAGGATCACAAAGTCAGAGCCCATGCTTCTCCAGCCCCCACCTGCATCTCTAACCCAGCCTCCCTCCAGGCCTCCACCCATAATGGCTGCCCTGGCACCCTGGCCCCATCCCCACAGCCTCTCTCTACCCTGGCCCTGTCCCCACATGGCCCTATCCCCACACTGCCCACCTCCCCCAGCCCCTTGGATAAGAATCCATCTGCCCAGCCCCCACACCTGCCTGGGGGTTGCCACCTTCCCCCAAGTCTCTGGGGCCCTGGGAGTCTCTCTTGCACCCCTCTCACCCCCAGATCGTGGTGCAGAAGGGTGAGGAGGTGAATGGTTACGTCAAAGTCTACACTGGCCGCAAAGTTGGGCTCTTCCCCGTGGACTTCCTGCAGGAGATCTGAGCAGGGCAGCATCCCAGGGCCCCCCAGGCAGGGGCAATGGATGGACCTGCAGGGAGCTGCTGGAGCTGGACAGGGATGGAGATGCGCACCACTGTCCCTGATGCCTGCAGAAATGGCGTCTCTGGTGGGGACCATCTCTGCCAGGACGAGAGCAGGCTGGGGCTGTGGGAGGTGCCTCTCTGGCTGTTTCCCCCATGGGGTTTTTGGTGCCTTCAGAGACACTGGATGCAAGGAGGGGGCACCCATAGACTAGTTTTGGAGGCCACTCAGCCCCTCTGCCTCAGGTGGTGGGTGCTAGGTGCCTCAGGTGGGTCAGCATGGTCCTGTCCCACTGCTCTGTGTAATCCTGTGTTTTGGCAATACATGTCTGCTCCCCCACCCTGAGCTCTCCCTGATTTGGATTTTCTTGGGATAGTTGCTGTGGGGCTGCTGGTAGCCTCAGCTGCAGCAGCCTGGGCCAGGAGGTTGCCCAGTGTGTGCACACGTGCATGTCCCTAACCCAGCACAACAGGTGAGGTTTAGGATGGATATCAGGAAGAATGCCTTCATGGGAAGGGTTGTCAAGCCCTGTCCTAGGTTGCCCAGGGCAGTGGTGGAGTCACCATTGCTGGAGGGGTTTAAAAGCCTTGGAGATGTGGTACTGAGGGACACGGTTGGACTCAAATGATCTGGAAGCTCTCTTCCAACCAAAACGATTCTGTGATTCCATGACACCCCCATCCCAAGGCGGCACCCATGCCCCCCCGTGGCCGAGGCTGCTCCGAGGAGCCGTTCGTGCACGGCGCTGACCGGGTCCCACCCAGCCGGAGAGGGGAAGGGGACTGGACTCGCCTCGCTGAGCGCTGGCGCGGGGCCCGTCGCGGCCCGAATAGGGACCGCGGCCGACAGCTGACGGGACCCGGGGACAGGACGAGTCCTTGGGACGCGAGCATCGAGCCAGGAACAGGTGCCTGGTTGGGTCCGGGCCGCCCATTACGTCGCGGAGCCGTGACGCCGGCGGTAACCACGGTGACAGGGGACAGTACCACGCGCCGCCTGTCACCATGGCAATAGGCAGACCCGGGACGGGGCCGCCCGGTACTCGCGGGGCAGCGGCGAGCTGCCGATAGCGGTGGGACCGGCGACGGCAAGTCTCCCGCCGCTGAGCAGTGGCCGCCGCGCGGGGGTGCTGCCGGCCGCAACCGCGTCGTATGCAAATATATGCAAATTAGCTGACCGGGACCGGGGTGGGGAAGTCGCGGCGGACCCTGGTGGACTGACTGTTCGCACGCCGACACTCCCTCGGACCCTCTCCCACCGGATCCCGCCACTCCACGAGGGTCGCTGCCTGTCCCCCTCCGCAACCGGGGCTGGCTGCTTACCGACCCCTGAACTGTCACCGGCCGACACCGTCATGAATATTCATGTCTGGGCCCTCGTAAAGCTCTCCGAGCCCTACTTCCCTGAGTCCAGCCTTCCGGGAAGACGTCGTGGTGCTGCTCCCACAACCCTGCTCCGGTCTACAGCACCCGCCATCGGGTCTGCCCCGGGGAGGCACTGGGAGAGGTCCCCGTTGTTTCTCCCAGCCCCCTCCTCACCTCTGCTGCATCGCGGGGTCTGCGATGGGTTGGCGAGAGAGAGCCGAGGTGAGGGCTACGGGGACGGCTTTGCTTCCCCCACCGCTCTGAACCCGCCTTCTTCAGCCAAACAAGGCCTGCTCCTGGGCATAGAGCAAAGAAGGAGACACTGCCTGACTCTTGATCTGCCCACCCAAGGGGCTTCCTGCCAGCTCATTGGCCAGTGTGTATGGCCCTTGGCACCAGTCATCCAGTCCTGACCCAACCTGTCTTCGCCCAGGTTAACCAGGTCCTGCTGGCACCCAATCGAGCTTGGGGCTGCTGGTACTCCTGGCCCTGAAGGTGTCCCAGAGGCTCCTGCCGGATAGGGGTTATGATGGAGGCGAGGGCACAGATGCTTGGGCTTCACACTGGGGTCCTACCGGAGTCCCAGAGTCTCAAGTAGCAGCTGGGAGATGTGCTGCTCCAGTAATGGAAGTCAGGATGTGGAGTGGGGGAGAAAGACAATACACCACTCCCAGTACTGTTCCCTCCCTGCTTGCTCACATCCTTTCCTCCTGTCAGACAGCTTTAAATGTTGAACCATTAAAATTTTCCACCTCATTTGCAGCTCCTCATACAGTTAATTTTACTGGGCATGTCTTATTTATATTTATCCCCTGCGGGAGAGGGGGAAGGCTGGAAGCTGATTTGCTGCATCTGAGAAGGAAGGAGGAAAACCACGCAGGGAAGGGGAGAGGGCTGCAGTTAATTTAGCAGCTGAAGAGAACAACTTAATTAGAATCATTCGAAAAATTGGGTAAAACCCCTTCCATCAGTCCCTCATTGCCAGACCCCTTCTTTGCCAGCACTGTGCACAGGATAGTACCTGCTTTGGGATGGGAAGGGAGTGCTGAGGCCCAGCCCCTCCGAGCAGATGGCCTTCATTACATGCAGGATCTAATTGGATTGAGCAGCAGTTAATAGGAAATTAAGAGGTGAATCCTTTCACCCTCCTAGCTCCACCCTCTGCATCCCAGCTGCCCAGGTGCTCCCTTATTCCTATGCAGCCCTGTCCCCTGCCATCCTCTTCCTTCCTGTGAAGGGGTTGGGGGTTCAGCTTTACAGCAAGTGAGATATGAGGGGCAAGCAAAGATG
This sequence comes from Bucco capensis, assembly GCA_013396975.1. Classification (NCBI taxonomy): domain Eukaryota; kingdom Metazoa; phylum Chordata; class Aves; order Piciformes; family Bucconidae; genus Bucco; species Bucco capensis. Next base: position 15,506 of record VWZO01013233.1, read on the forward strand.
GGGAGAGTCATTGACACCCGATGGATGATGGGTTGAGAGTGCCAGAGCTTTCCTGTGTGAGTGAGGCTGGGTGCATGAGGGTGGCTTCTTTCCTGGTGGGGGCAGAAGTGCTCCAGGAACACCCTGGGGTGCACCCACCAGGGGTATGGCTTGCAGCAAAAGTTCAAGGTTTGGTCTTGCTCATATTTTTCCCTTTTCTGGTGCCCACAGCCTGGTTGTGAGCCAGCTGTTTGAAGAGTGGGGCTGTGACTTGGCTGGTATGGGGTTCCTCAGCATCTCACTGCTGAATCCCCTGCAGCTGGGCTATGCAAAGGGTCTGCCACCCACCCCACCCCATCCCATGTATGTATGGCTAGGCTTCGTGAATGAAGATCCANCATCCCATGTAACACACAGGGAATATCAGAGTAGAGGAGTCACCCTGACCTACCAGATTAATCACCTTGATTTCTCTCTGCATCTCATGAAAGGTCAGGAGTCTTTGTAAGGCCCAGAAATTAACTGAAATACCACAAGTCTTGTGCCAGATCTATATATCACCTCAGAAGAGCAGCACCTGGCATGGAGGTAATGGGGGCACCTGCCCCTTGCACATGCCTTCTGGGGTGCACATGAGGACAGTAAGCCCCAGGGAGTGTAGTGGGAGGTGAGATGTCTGAGTGCTGCAACACATGGCCTATCCCCACCTCTTGTCCCCACAGGTGAGCTGCTCACAGCTGCCTGGCCCAGGGGTGCTCCCATCTGCGTGGCCTTGAAGGAATCGTCTTCTCTGGCTTGGCAGACACACTCCTCAGAGATGGCTCTCCATCTCGAGGCAGGGAAATAAATGCATTAAACTAAACTAAACTGTCTCTGCTCCCCACCTGCCCCCCCAGCCATAAATCAGCATAAATGCAATTTACATATTCATGGTATTTATCCAATATCTATCCTGTCCCAGATTAAACGTGCCCTGGGGACCACTGGAGCTCCTTATCTGTGCCAGGGTGCTCCCGGGAAGAAGCAGCTCTGCTCAGGGATTTGATCAGAGGGGGGCTGCTAGTCATCCTCCTCCATCTCTCCTGGGAGAGGAGCTTGGAGGGGAAAATCCAGAGCTCAGCAGTAGTCCTGTCCCACAGCTTTGCCATGCTGTTGAGAGCTTCCTTCCACTCTGGACCAGCACCTCGACATTGCTTAGTACCCATGTGGCCCAATGCTTCTCTCCTCAGAGCTGCCTGCACTCTCTCCTTGCATCTGTTTCTTCCTTCCCCAGGCTCCCTTTGGCCCTGTTGGTGCTGCTGGAGGACCCCACACAGCTCCCCTTGCCTTGAGACTCACCCCATCCCCAGTCAGCAGCATGGGCAAGGAGAGGGTCCCTGTCTCGTCCTGGCACCTGGGAGCAGCAATGCTTACCTTTCTGCTTGGCTCTGAGGGAAGGGCTTGAGGGGAGCTGGCAATGTTTGGGGGATAAGTCTCCCCAGCTCTGGGGTGGGCCCCCTCAGCATGCCTCCACTAGCTGTGGAGTGCATAGGGGAACACACACCATGGCTCCCACTTTGACAGGTCCTTGTCAGCAGTAATGACCAGCTCCGAGCCCAGCTGGGCCCCAGGGCTCAGTTCTGAGCTCGTTAGGGGGGATTTAATGAGGGCAGGAGGCAGGCACTGCCTCTGGCTGTTTGTCATGTTGTCTCTGGCCTCACGGCCTGCCTAGACCCCGAGCCCTGCTGTGCAGACCATCCCCACCCCCTGACATGGCCCAGCACAGTGACCTCCCAGCTCAGCCTCCTGCCCCTTGGGGAGGTGTTGCTGAGAGTGCACCCTCTTGCTCCGGCACCCAGAGTTCAAGCCGATGGGACCAGCATCCTGCCTCTGGGGCTGCACCACATCCAGGCTGCAGCCCTTGAAGACCGCACTGGGGCTGTTTGCATTACCTCTCCCCACCCCAGGGAAGGGCTCCTGACCCGCCAGGGCTGCCGACACCTCGTTCTCTCAACTAAGGGAGGAGAGCTGCGGGTGTGGGGTGCAGCTGGGCAGTGACCCCTTCCTGCCCCTTCTCCAGTCTGCACCAGCCTCCCTTGTGCTGCAGAGGAGCAATAGCTTTGCTCAGGGATGCCTGGGGGTGCAGAGGAGTTTGAGGGTGCTGTGGGGTGAGAGCAAGAGAAATGCATCAGGAAATGCAGATTTTGGGGGGCAGCAGAGCCAGGGGCAAAGGGAGTTGCAGCCAGAGAGTGGGAGCATGGCACAGGGGACAGTGCTGGTGTCTGTCCCACCCATAGAGGCAGCAGGGGTGGACAAGGCACCAGCACGTGTCTAGGTCCTAGAGGCTGTGTGGTGCTGGGTGAGACACGGCTGGTGGCAGCTGTGGGCTGTGCTGGGGGGTGGCACAGGGTGCCAGAGCTGGGGTGGCTCAGCTACATGTCACAGGCAGTGGTGAGGAGAGCCCAAGTGCCTCAGCTTTTCTATGGGGGTTGAGCTTTATGCCTGGGTTATCCCATCTGCAGTTTACGCTGACGCTCTGTCTTTGCTCTGAAGCAGCCAGGAGTCCTTGGTTCAACAACAAGCTGCGTAAACAGGGGCCTGTGGGCAGCATTAATTAGTTAAATATTTGGCAAAGAAAATGTACTGGCAAAATCTGCAAGAGCTCGGGGTGTGGAGGGGGATTGTGCTGTCCTCTGTCCCACTGCAGAGCGGGGCAGGCCCTGGGTGTCCAGGGCTGGTCAAATCCTGCTGGATGCTGCTGGTCTGTCCCAGCAGGGCCAGTGTTCGGCCCATCACCTGTTCCCAGGCCAAGGCAACCTAGCCTCCAGACCAGATCACCATCTCCACTTAAAAGACTGCTGGTGAAGAGGGACCTCCAGGAACCCCCAGCCAGCACCCCTCTCCCTGCGCTAAGCCGTGCAAACCAGTGGCTCCTTGCTCCAGCCCTGGCCTGAGTCTCTAGATGGTAAGATCCCCTTCCTCTGCCTGGCACCATTGTTTGCTCCATTAACCCTGCTCATCACATCTGTACCTCAGTAATATCCCACATGGACATTAATCAGAGGCTGGGTGGGGAAGATTTGGCTCCAGTGTCGATGATGTCCTGGTGAGGGGTGGAGGGATGCTGCCCAGCACAGGGATCCTAAGTACTGTCAAAGGGAGCAGCAATCCCTGCTCTGCCTGCTGCCCCCACCCTGGCTCCTGACCTCCAGACTGTAGGATCTGCCCTCCCAAATCATTAACCAAGGATAAAACACCCCAAAGCCTGGCTGAGGAGTGACAACCGTGTGCAGCGTCTGTCCCCACAGCCCATGTGATGTGAACTAAATCCATCCTAATTAGCACTGATTTGCATGGGGAAATGAAAATTAATCTAGCCTGGGTATATTGGAATTAGTGATTCTAGTTGGGCACATCAGAAAGTGGCAGACATCCGGGGAGGGGACATGACTCAGTCTGGCAGAAAGCTCTCTGCCCGCTCCCCCCTTTCCTCCCAAGCCCTATTTTGGAGCCCTTTGCTCAGCACCACACAGGTGCACCATACAGCCACGGGGCTGCCATGGAACATGCACTGTTACTAGACTTCGATGCCTGGGTTCTGACTGAGCACCCTATTCCCCTCACCCAGCAGGGGTCTGTAGTTGCAGGGTATAGTAAACAGCTCTTTTCCAACCCTGTTGCCCCATCCCATGGGTTCTTTCTGGGCATGGTAGAAAGAGAGTGAATAGCAGGGAAGATGCCAGCTCCAGCACCTCCAGAGTGGGAGATGCTGTGAGGCCTCCAGGACATTCCCTTGCTGGGAGGGAAGGCAGATGGCTCATGTGTACATGTGTGCACTGTACATATCTGTGCCTGGATTCCCACATGTGTCTCTTTGTATGGCCCTGAAAGCCTGTTCCTGTGCATTCTCCCACGTGTGTGCCCCTTATGTGTAGCCCCTGTGTGAGCCATGCAGGAACACATGCAGGAACACCTTCTCATTCTGGAGGAGGGGACTAGATGCAATGGGGAGAGCCCTGGCCCTGTCCCATTTGGAGACCTCTGGCCCTGACTGTCCCCTAACACTAGGGCTGCCTGGCTCAGGGATGGCATCATGGCTCATTGTTATGGGTCTGTGACAATGTGGTGAGCAGAATTATCATTATGCTCATGAAAGATTAACGAGGAGCAAACAGGCAGGAGCTCTGTCCACCAGGGCTGGGCGTTGGCACAGTGTGGTCAAGTGGGTGGTTGGCTGCAGGATGGTATCTGGTGCCTGTCACTTTGTCACAGATAACCCCTCCTTGGTGTGACCCTTCCAGCCCCCAAACTGGCCATATGTCTGGGTCTGTGTCTCCCCTGGTGGAGGAGGACTCAGGCCTTGGGCAGACTTGTCCCCATGCCCCATCACCAACTCTGGGGCATGGCAGGATGTGGTCACCACCACCACTACCATCCTGCCTAGCCCCAGGGATTTCAGCCTGGCTGACAAGAGCGAGACCTCCACCTCCTGCGGCTTCATTTGCAAGTCAACCACGAGCTCAAGGGCTGCCGGTGGTGGTGTTGGCAGGGGCTGCCTGTCTTGTCTAGCTGGCGACAGGGATGAGGACGCCTTGGGGAGAGGTGCAAGGACCTGCTGCAAAGAGATGGATCTGTACCCCCCCGCCAAACCGTGTCTCCTCTGCCTGGGGTGGGGGGATTGCTTCTCTGTAGAGCTGCTTTCACCCCCCTTCACAGGGCTGTAAACACTGAATTCAGCCAGAGCACACGGTCTTGCCTTCGCTGTTGCTGCTGGTAATTATGTGGGTTTTTCGGTGTCAGGCGCTGCGGGGAAGTGCGATTACAGCTAATTGGAGTGGTTCTCCCAGCCCAGGCCCTTCGGCAGCTGCTGGAGCTGCCGCGTGACAGCAGCTCCATGCCCCCCCGATCTCTCCCACAGGGTGCCCAGGTCCCTCCTCCCCATTCTTTGGGTGCTGCAGGTCTGGGCAAGGAGCCTGCTAGGTTGCTGGGTGCCTTCCTGCCCTGCTCCAGGCTGGATTTGAGGCCTCTCATGACAGACACTACAGGGACCTGTCTGGGCTTCCCAGACGCCACAGCCGCCTCGGGGGCTGCAGCAGGACAGAGTGGATGTGCCAGGGCTCTGACCAGGGCACCTAGGGCTCTGTGCCATGGGTGGGAAACAGCCTGGGCCCATGCTACAGAAGTGGGGAGCCTTTGGAGAGCATTTGGGGAGATTTTGGGGAGCCTTTGGGGAGCCAGGGAAGGGGTAGGGTCTTCTGGCAAGAAGGGAGCTTCCCTGGAGTGTGGGCCCCACCAGAGCTGAGGTCTGGTGAGAGAACCTGAGAGCCAGGGCAGGGTGCAAGGACCTGCTGCTGCCTTAGCGGAGATGCATCAGGAATGCAGCATCTGCCATTGATTTCTTATTACGGAGTTCAGCAAGAAAAATGAGGCACTGGGGCTGTGGAGCAGCTGCCGTGATTTGTCGCCTTCTCGCTGTGTCCTGGTGGGGACAGGAATTGATTTTGGAGTCTCTGACATCAGCCAGCAAGTCTAGGGATGGGAGATGGAATTTATGTTGAGGGCTCCCCTCAGACATGGGAGACGAGGTGTGAAGCTGCTTGGGATGCAGAAAGAGCTCTGTGTCTGGAGCCACTGAGTGCCCGGGCCATCGGATGCTCTCCCGGGGGTGATGGGATCGGGGTGCTGGCGGTCATAGGAACCCTGGCCCTGGCACTAGGCTGCGTCCCACGAGCGACTACGGTGGCTCTGCGGGAGATCCCCGAAGGCTGTTCCGCGGCGCCGGCTGCTGCCGACCCGGCCCCAGCAGCGGTGACAGCCCGCTTTCGGGCCATAGCCGCCAGTGGCCACGAGGGGGCGCCACAAGTCCCCCGGAGGCCATGGGGGAGGCACCGCGCAGGACCGGCCCCGTGGACACGTGCGTGCACTCACCCGTGGGCCTGAATTGGGGTGTGCAAGGTCCCCCTCAGTCATAGGCACGCTTGTCTCAGCCACGTGTGCACTTGTGTCAGACGTGCGCTTGCATGTCTCAGATACGTGCATGCATGTCTCAGCCACGTGTGCTCGTGTCAGACGTGCACTTGCATGTGTCTGATATGTGCATGAATGTCTCAGCCACGTGTGCTCGTGTCAGACGTGCACTTGCATGTGTCTGATATGTGCATGAATGTCTCAGCCGGGTGTGAACATGTGACACGCTTGCGTGTCTCAGCCGTGTGTGTCAGCCACGTGCATACATGTCTCAGCTGTGTGTGCACATCTCAGCCATGTGCACTGTGTCTCAGCCATGTGCTCCACAGCTCCGTCCCCACCAGTGTCTTTGTCACGATGAGGGAAGAGGCCATTATGTTTATTAAATTGTATCAAGGCAGTGTTACAGCAATTGGCAGCTGGTGACCCCAGTTATTTATAAAACAGCCTTTGGAAATCACCATTCTGGGCTTGGGCTTTTCTTCGGAGAATCATGGAAAAAAAATCGATATTGCAGGACAGGGCCAAGTCGGTGGCTAATTGCAGGGTTGGTTCCAGGAAACGCCTCCTGATGAGATGGCAGCCATGGAAGAGCTGACGTGGGGGTTTTTTTCTCCCCACCTTCCCCACCCCCCCAGCCAAACTCCAAGCTAAGGCTCCCGCCCTGCAGCCCCTGTGGTGGGGGACTGCAGTGGGGACACCCCCTCCCTTCTCTGGCCCCAGCATCCTGCCCAGGCTGGCAGCACTGGCAACCAATAAAGCCAAGGGACAACAGTGCCCAAAAGCATCAAGGTGCTGGCTCAGGAAACCAGGGCAGGTGTCACCTCACCTGTCTTCTGCAGCATTACTGGGGGAGGGGGAATAATATTAGACTGGTGTGTCGTCCCCCCCCCCATCCTAGAGCAGTTGTGGGTCAGCAATCGGTTCTCCTGGTGCTTATCACATAACACTGTGATTAATGGGCAGGATTAGGATGATAATAGCTCTTTAAATGAAGGTGCCGGTTACAAATGATGTGTGCCCTAGCTCCATGAAGGGTGGTGCCAGGGCCAGTCCCTGGGTGCTGGTGGGCAGGTGTGCTCAGAGCCATGCTACAGCCAGGGCAGGAGCAACGAGGAGATCATGATACCATAGAGATCAGTGACAACAAGGAGTGGGCATCACACCACACTAACTCAAAGTGAGGGGACATGGGACAGTCCCAGCACTTGTGTGCACATGGCAGTCTGGCAGGTAGGAAGGGCCATGGCAGCTTCACCATTATCTGGCTGCCCAACTCATCATCACTATCACCTGTTGTGATAGTGTTGGCATATGATGCCCTTCATGGCACTGCAAGTGCTGCCTAGCCTCACCAGCCCCAGCAGGGCCATGCATGCTTTTCTGGCATCGCTGTGCTTGGGCCTGGGTGAGGGGTCCTGGGCAAGGGGTCTCAAGCAAGGAGTCCCAAGGGAGAGGTCCTGGGCAAGGGATTCCAGGTGAGGGGTCCCTCAGCAAGGGGTCCCAGGTGAGGGGGGGTCTCAGACATCAGCAGGGCTAGGGATGCCTTTCTCTTGGTTCTCCTGCCAGGCAGGATCCAGCCCTTTCTTCTGTGCTGGGTCTCATCCCATGGTGCATCTCTGAGGGGCTATGAAATATATCCTGTAATTTACCATTTAATTTTGGCTGTTTGTTTATTGTTTGTTTGCTTTAGTTGGTATGAATTTTTTACAATAGTTTCCATTGCACCCCATCAAAACCAGTGAGATTTACAGCTTCAGCATGAGCAAAGCCTTATTGAGGGCAAGGTCCCCTTTAGCAACGAGGGATGACCCCACGTCATCATCAGAGGAGGGTTTGGGGTGGCTTGTCGGTGGGTTGGGCGGGGCACAACCAGTGGGTGGCAGCTGTGGGGCCGAGGAAGCTGTGAGCTGTGGAGCAGCAGCCCTTGCAGTGGGGGTTGTGCGGGAGCCGAGAGGCTGGTTGGGTAGCTGGGGAGGGGGGCGGGTTGTATNGACTGCACCAGCACGTGTGAATATGCACCAGTCATGTCTGTTTGTGTGTATGCACACGTGCAAGTATTTGTCTGCTACAAAGGTATGCATGTGTCTGTGCACATTTGGTGGGGGTTGTGTGTCTGCATGTGCCAGTGTCGACTCACCTATGTGTATGTGTGCAGCTATGCAGGCAGAGGTGTCTCTGCACATGTGTGTGTGCAGGTGTGTGCAGCTGTGCAGAGGTGTCTGTGCATATGTGTGTGCGCATGTGTAGGCAGTGGTGTATCCGCATGTGCCTGTGTAGCTGTAGAGGCAGAGGATTCTCTGTTCATGCATGTGCATGTGAGTACAGAGCTGCCTGGATGCACACATATATGTATCTCTGCACTGGCACATGTGTGCCCATGCGTGTGCCCACTCCCTGACTTCAGAACCGGAATTCTGCTCTCTCTAGAAAGTATTTTTGGCCTATCATCTTTCCCCCAAAGCACTGACCCATTAGCTTGGCACGGACAGCAGCTCCAGCAGTGGTTTTTTTTTGCTGGTGTTTACTGTGTCTCCTGGGATGTGGGGAGGACATGCTCACTGGAGCCCCTCAGCATTCTGCAGGGCTGAGCCTCTGCATGGCTGCTCCTGGGGGCGCTGCAGGCTCAGGAGGGCTCCTGAGCAGTGGGACGCACACTGTAATCACCATGAAGAAGGAAGCACAGCACAAAATTAAACTGTCTCTTAATTATAGTCATTAATGAACATGGAGGCAGCTGGGGTCTGTGGCAGGGAATCCCACTGCATCTCTAGGGGAAGTCCTGGGTTCCTCTATGAGGATTTAGGAGCTGTATGGGGCCAGGGTGGAGGGTGCTCCAAAGCAGACATGGCTGTAGAGGGACTGGGATAACCCCCCAAGACATCCTGAGCTCCTAACACTGCTGAGCACTCCCTTGGGATCCCTGCACAGCGCTTTGGTGCTGTGCTCAAAGATGTTATGGCACTGCACACAAGACCCACTGCTTACACATGCAGAAGCACATACCCCTGAACCCCTTCTGCACCCCATTGTCATGACCCTGAACCCCCCACCTGCACCATAGACCACACCAATGTCCCTTTGCAGCAGAGGCTGCTGGCAGAGAAGTGCAGCAAAGGACACGCACGGAGGGCAGGATGCACTCACTTTGTCTTGGGGAGTGGCACTTAATCAATCCCATCTCAAAACTCTAATTATATCAACAAAGGCCTCAACACGGCACTGCTGGCTGCAGTTCAGGCTTTGTTTATTTATTTCCACACACTCCAGAGAAGTTTCTCCCCTTTGTCCTTTTCTACTTTGCTGAAAGAAATGTGGTTAGGATGGAGTGGCATGAGCAGGACTGTGCTGTGCCAAGGCAGAGGATGTTGAGCTGGGCAGGGAGCGTGAGCTGGGGGGCAGCTATGGGGCTCTGGGCATCAGTGGTAGAGCAAAGACTCCCTCAGGTGCTCAACACCAAAGCTGCAAAGTAGGGTCTCACAGGTAAGCAGGAAGAATTGCCAGAGCTCTTGTATGCATGTACATCTGTGTAGAGGTGCTCAGCATGTATGTTGTCTACTAATGAATGCATGTGTGCACCTGCTTCAGCAAAGACTGGACTATGCGGAGACACTGCTTTTTGGCTATGAGCCCTCAGTGGAAAGGGCATGCGACAGGGACTGGCCTGTGCTGTCAGGTGTGTGTTGCTGCCGCTGTCATATGCCACCTTGCCATGCTCTGCTATCAGACATGGGCTGCCACTGCCAGAGCATCACCAGCCCCTCCCTTGATAAGGGTCAGGGAGGCCCAATTCCTGCTCTGGTCCAGGTTCCTGCTCTCAGCTACCCACTCCGTTCATCTCCCCAGTCTTTTGTTAAGAGCCAGTGGATACAAATAGCTGGTTTCCACATGCAGAGCAGCATCTGTTACTGCCAGGGAGATTTGCATTGCTAAATGTGAATTGGGTGTTATGTCATTTATCATAAATGGGATGGAGGAGGGGGCTGCTGAGGGGAGGCAGCAAACATTGGCGAAGTTGTCATAACAAATCACCCAAGTCATCATTCGTCCTGGTAGGAAGGTGTGGAGCAACCTGTGAAGGATTTGAGCGTGGAGGAAAGGGGCTGGTTCCTTTTACAGAGAGGGAAACTGAGGCACAAATGCAGTCAGGGGCAGAGCAGCATGTGGAGACCTCGGGTGTTCAAACCCAAAGATCATCACTGAGCCAGTCGCTGGGGCTCGCTATGGGAAAGGCTGGAAGAGGCAGAGAGCAGCAGACTCAGGACCCCAGCTTCAGCCTCACTATCCTCATCCAGCCTGCTGCGTCCCTAGGCCAGCATCGTGGTTCTGTCCCGCCCCGTTCCTCCCAGCCCTGCCGCAGACACCTCCCTCGCGTCTCCTGCTCACCCTCCATCCTCGGATGTCTCTCGGGAACCTGCCATTGCAGCTGGACCTTCCCCACACTCTCACCGTGAAGGGTCCCCTGCTTGGAGCCATGTTCTCCCGGCACGTCAAGCGGCACCCTGGAGTGAGTCATCCCACACCCTCACCCTCCAGAAAATTATCCTGTTCCTCCCCGTCCTTATGCTCCCCACAGCCCCTGTCCCTCCAACATTGTCCATGTCCTTCTCTCACCATGTGCCTCAGGGATCTTGCCCTACCCCATATCCTTCTCTCTCCTTCCCACCCCCCCATCGCTGCTGCTCTCCTCTGCCCTTTTGTGCTCTTTTTCAGTCCCCACTTCCTCCCACTCCCCAAATCCCTTCTCAGCCTCCAGGTCCAGTTTCTCTGCCCTCTGCTTGTCTTCCAAGGTTGTCCCCTGCTTGCCATTTCACACCATCCTTCTGGCTCTTCCAGGGAAGCTGGATTGTCCTGGTGTTCCCCAGGCCACCCCCCAGGTCCCTCTCTCCCTTGCTGAGCTGAGCTGGGCTTTGGGCACGTTGACCCTCACCCACACCCAGGCTGACTTACCCTGATCACATGCATGGTTGGGTGAAGGGTGCTGCTCCATATCCTCCTGCTGCTACACCCTGCTCTGGGGGCATCTTTGGGAGGGTGGGAATGGCAATCAGACCCCCTACCCACATGATAGCCCAGCATTTGAGGAGTCGGCTCCAATCCTCTCAGCTGAGATCTGTCCCCATCCCCTGCTGTCAAAATTTCAAGCTGAGGTTTTTGCGTACAAAGATACTGAAACCTTCAGAAATTAGAGACTCTTGGAGATTGTAGCATCTGGGCGAGTGTCCCTGCCCTACCAGGACGAGCCTCTGAATGTTCTCCCACAGCAGGGGACCTGGCACTTAGCAGGGGTCGCCAGTGCCCCCCTCACCTGTCCCCACTGCTCAGTGCCCTCCCTGGGCACCTGATAGGGGCTGGTTGTCTGGGGAAGGTTAGGGAGCTGCAGGTGCCAGGCTGGGAGTGATGTAAGCAGCTGTCAGCTGGGTTTGGGTTGGGTAGAGCAGCCAGGCTGGAAAGGACACTGAGCCATAGCTGAGCAGCTGGACAGACGGATGTCTAGTTTTCCAGCAGGCTTGGGCAGAGTGGGAACCCATGCCTGGAACAGGAGGTACCCTGGGCTGGGCTCTTCCTAGGAAAGGTGGATACCTGCATGCTGCCAGCACTGCAGACACAGGATGGATAGGTCCCCAGGGCACCTGAGTGCAGACAGATAGCATGAGCCTGGGCTCCTGTGCTGTCTTCACGGCACTGGTGTGTTTCTATGTGCAGAATGGGGAGATTTGGAGCTTTGCTGTTCGTGCCTGCCGGCACAGTCACCAGGTGTCAAACAAAGAACAGGGGGTACAGAGAGGCCCCAAGCAGTATAAGTAAAGGAGGGTGGTGCTGGATGCTTGTACATGGGGTGCCTGGCATGTGCCCAGCACCACTAAGCAGGATTATTTCCAGCAGAGCTTGCTAGGGCCATTTTTGACGTGTCATCCATTACATGCGATCAGCTGCAGCTTGTGTTGAGCAGGTACATCAGCACTTTCACCTGGCAATAGGCTCTCCCAGCACAGCGTACCTGACTCCTTGCCTGTCTGACAGTGATGAATGGCCCAAGCATGGTGGTGCAGCAATGTGGGGTGAAGCGCAGGAGCTTTGGCAGGGCAAGAGCCTGCCCAGCATGGCAGTCTAGGGGCTGCACAGCTCAGGCAGAGCCTGGCACTGTGTCCCACTGTCCACTCACCTTGGCACATGGTCCTGCCATGAGAGAGGATGCTCATCTGCACCCTGGCATGACGGTCCCACCCCATCCAAGCATGGGGTCCCCACCTCACCCTGCACCTTTACATGTTGATTTTCTTTTTTCTGTTGCCCAAACGGTAGGAATAGGGTCAGATCCCCATTCCAGAAGACCTGGTGCCAGCTTACTGCCAGGTCATGGGTGGTGGCTGAGGCTGTGGTGGGGCTGGGGGTCCAGGGAGCTTGCGGGGTTCCTAGGGAGCCTCCCTCTCAACAGGTCCCCAGAAGCAGAGTTAAAGGGCAAATGCTGCTCACAAAAAGCAGCATTTTGATTCTCCATATGCTTATGGTCGAGCTCTCAATACATTTTGTTTATTTATTTGTGCATGTTTCTTGGGGGGAATCAGGCCCCACTGCCATCACCTGCAGCTCTGGAGCCCCTCACCTGCTGCAGGAGTGGGTCCCCCAGCTCCCCCATACCCTTAATTCTTCCCAGGCATTAATTACCCAGAAGGTGTCAGCAGCAGATGGTGAGACGAACCCATCGCCCCAATCTCCTCCAAAAGACACTGCAATTCCCGGCGCTGCACAGTTCGTCTTGATTAGGCAGTGTGGTAGGGTAGCGGCTACTGCCAGATCCTCCTGGCACCCAGCCGCACACAGCGCAAAAGATCATTATCTGCTGTTGCCTCTAACCTCCCAAACTGGCACTGGCATCTGCTGGAAGCTCAATCAGCTGGCATGAGCATGAGAACTGCTTGGCTTGGGCACAGGGGATACCAAGCAGGAATTGGGCAGCACTGGGAGGGGATGAGGAGGGTCCATCCAGGGACCGATCACTGGGCAGGGAGTGCAAGGGGAGGGGGACACATCTGAATGCCCAGATGTCTTCCCCACAAGACTCCCCATCCAGGTCATTGAAGTGCTTGGCAGGCAGCAGAGGGGTTTGAACAAATCATTTTCTCTGTGTTTTAGAGTCATCCCCACACACTGTCTCATCCAAGTGGGGAAACTGAGTCACCATATGGTGGGTGATCATGTAGGGATTGGAGACACTTGCTGAGAGCTCAGGCTGCTAAGCAGAGCTGCAAATATAACCCAGTCATTCAGGGGCTGGCAATGGAAACCATGTAACACACAGCCCCGCTGGCTCCCCGTTCCCCACTAATGGGCACGGTGAAACACCAGCTTCATTTGCCTTCCCAGGGACACTGCTTGGTGGGAAGTTCATTACACTCAGACCATCTTCCCTAGTGTGGAGGCCATGGCAATTTGGGGGAGGTCAAAGCAGCTTCAGCTCAGCTCCAATTGAGGCCACATTCCCCTGGGCACAGGAAGATTGGCAGTGTGAGTGGAGATGAGAAGATGGAGCTGGTTGCCCTACAAAGGTGTGATAAGAATCCTTGTGTGCATGGCACAAGGCAAAGGGACCTCCTGCTTGCAGGGCTGGGGCAGCTCCTGGGGCATTGCTGAGTGCCCCCCAAACTGTGCTGTCACTGTAGCCCCAAGGCCTGCTCTGGACCCAGCTGCTCAGCCGCTGACATGATGCCTAGCCCCAGTTCTTCCCTGCTGTAGGCACAGGTGAAGATGAATTGAACCTTCCTCATCTCTTGGATGGTGTGAAAGGGGGGGCAGCTGTGGGGGTGTGGAAAGCCTGCCAGGGCTAGCAGCACGGCTTGGGGCTGAATCTTGCCCAGGCTTCAGCCCTACTCTGAGCAGGGACATAGTCTTGCAGGGAGGAATCATTGGCTGAGTCTCAGCCCCTAACCAGAGGTAGGACACATGCTGGGAACAAGAGCCCCAGACCCTAACCCACAGCCATGCCAGCCAGTGCCAGCACCAGGCAACAGCAGGCAGCAAAGAAGTGATTTCTCATTCCAAATCCAATTCCTCTCCAACACGAACCGATTTTTCTTTTCCTCTTTTAATTCAGTCACTCAAGCTGACAGCTACACTGTGTACTGCAGCCCAGCTACAGGATTGCTCTGCCATATTTCCCCTGTAAATCTCCCAATGTGTCAGCTCTCCCTTTCACTCTCCAGTCGGTCTGATAAATATTCATTTTATTGGGGTATTTTTCATTTCTCTCTCTCTCTGTCTCTCACTCTGCAGCTCATTCCCCTCATTGGCTTCATCAGTGTTGGTCTGGGCAGTGCTGTCTTGTACTTGCTGAGGCTGGCCCTGTACAGCCCGGATGTCAGGTATGGGTTGAGGTGCCCCAGGCACCCCTTGGGCACTTGCCCCACACCCCTCCAGCTGAGAGGCTGATGCCCAGGGGCAGTAGGCAGACACTGGGGTGCGCAGGGCATGTGGACACACTCCAACACCTTCATCATGAGCTGGGGAGGGAGTAGGGGACAAACCTGAGTACAGAAGTACTCGTAAGAGGTGAGGGGACCTGGGACACCATCTGCCCTCTCCTTGCTTTGGGGAGATGCCAAGGGCCCCTTGAACTTGCTTCTATGGGCACTGCACTCACTGCAGTGAAAGCTGGGTGGGCAGGAGAGGGACACAGCAAAGTGATGGGGATGGCAGTGAAAGCAAGATGGATGCGTTATTGATGAGGCAGATAAAAGCAGTATGTGTCTGATGGAGTGGGGGGGGAAGAGTGTGGGGAGGGAGGGATTGGCAGAGGAATGGGAAACCAGTGGGATGGATGGCTGGAGGAGGAATGGGGAGAGAGAGGGAGGGATGGACAGATATAAAAACAGTGTATAAGGATAAATGGAGAGAAGGGAGAGGGAGATGAGGTGTGAGGCTGGATGGATGGGGAACAGAAGGTTGGGTTGGCACAGCACACTGTGCCACATGAGCCTGGTTTTTCCCCTTGTAGCCCAAGGGCCCACGGTCCCTGCAGTCCCCCAGTCTAATGCCAGTCTAATATTTATTTGCTCCTGGTAAAACAATCATTGATTTGATGCCAGCTGCCCAGGATACTTAGCTCAGCAATTAGCAGATCCAGGCACCTTGTCTTCGATGGTGGAAGCATGGGAGTCGCAGCAGCACCCCCAGCACGTTAATGCTATTAAACAGCTCCAGGGGTCTGCACTTGTAGCACAGCCCCCCTCCATCCCCTGAAGTGCATGCATCTTCCCAGATGGAAAATTCTGCTCTTGGCCAACACCAGAGGATTGCAGGGGGATGGAAGAAGGGGAGACAGGAGCTGCTTTGTCCAGGGACCCATCCTATGGCTTTACTGGCCTTCCACAACCCCTCCCTGGACAGGACAGGACATGTCCTCTTTCAGAAGGCTCCATCCAACCAGCACTAGCCACCCCAGGCAGTAGCCTTGCACACCCATGAGCGCTGCACACAGTTGCTGTGTCCCTGCTTGCTCATGGCAGCTTCCCCACTCACCTCCCACCAAATGAGGAGTGAAGGCTAGGGGCCTGGGGAGGCATGGGGGGGAAAGAGGAAGAGGGTACAATTGCCAAGGCCAGTAGGCAACTCCCCCCTCCCCAGGTTGGGGTGCAGCTGGACAGTGCCTGCAGAGGTGCTGCTGGGGAAGGGGGCTGGCAAATGTGCACCCCCGCACATACAGCTCAGGGATCAGCTCTGCGCTGGGCTGGCTGCCAGGCTGCAGTTTGGCTGAGTCAGGCTATGGCTGTGGCACAGCCAGGGCAGGGGTGTTCTGGGAGCACTCCCACAAGAAGCCTGCCTGGCCCCCACCCTAAGGGGCTTGGAGAGACCTGGTCAGAGCCCCCAACCTGCCAACCACAGCAGAACTGAGGAGGGCAGCTATGATGGCATCTGGGATTATTTCTGCAGAAAGCCAGGGTTGGAGCATTAGTGGTAAAACAGGAGGGGAGGGCTGTCTCCCCCACCCTCCTTACAGGTGTTGATGGTCCCATCCCCCCTTGCAGCTGGGACAGAAAAAAATAATCCTGAACCCTGGAATAAGATGAGCCCCACGGACCAGTATAAAGTGAGCAGTGGGTGAAACAGGGGCCTGGCACTGGAGGGAAGGGGTGGAAAGGCCACATATAGGACAAAGCCTTTTCTTCTGGGAAGGGGCAGAGGTGGCATCACCCTGGGGCAGAAGCATGTGAGTCTTCCAGCTTCACATGCTCAGATCTTGGGAGGGAAGCATCTACCCCTCACCTCACAGCTGCAGTGATGGTCATGGGGACCAGGCCCCTCTCACATCCTTCCCTTCTCCAGTTTCTGACAGTATCCACCGACTACAAAAGCCTCAAGAAGGAGCGTCCCAGTTTCTGAGCTGCTCCTGGGATGTGCTGAGGCAGGGGAGAGCATACCCACCCACTCCTCAGCCTCCCCCACTCTGTGACAGTCACTCCAGAGAGATCTGCACTCCTAAACCGTGGGGCTGCGCTCCCTGCAATAAACACATCACTGGGGGTGTGATGTGACCCCAGCACACTGCTCTCACCTTTGTGTCTCACCTGCGTTAAACCTGTAGGACAGTACTAAATTGGGAGGGGAAAGGGGGAGAGTAGGGGTGCAGCAGAGTGGATTATGTATGGATGATGCATGTCATTTGCTATGCCAGTAAACACAGGCGATATTCAACAGCCCCATGGGAAGGCTAGGCTGAGGCGAGGCTCCCATTCTGCCGGAAGCAGCTTTTCCGCTCTCCCACGCTCTAGGGGCTGCCCAGGGATCATCCCACTCCCAACCCAGCCCCTCCAGAGTGGAAAAGAGATGAGTGTAGTAGAGGTGGTCACAAACATGTGGATGCATGTGTGTCTTGCATGCACGTACAGCCCCTGCTCCCCAAGTGACATGGCATGGGGCAGGGGTTTGGCCTTTGCCAGAGTCTGGAGAGTCCTGCCCAGCACTGTTTGCTTTGGCCAAGGCCATGCTGGGAACTCATGGCCAGCAAATAGGGAGCAAATGAGCAGTGACAGCGGGACGTGCTAGGTTGCACAGAACTGCCTGGCCTGCCAGGGGCTGGCAGCACCACAGGGAGCAAGGGAGTCTGGCCAGTGGCTCTGCACCCCAAGGCAGGACAGCAGGGAGGGCAGCCATTCCACAACCCCCCACCATACTCCTCCTACTCAGGGGCTCAGTGTAACCCCCCATCTCTCCCCTGTCCTCAGAGACCCCTGGGTGAAGCACCAGTGGAGTGGGAGCACTGAGGCATGACTGTGGGAAGTAAGAAGCAAGGTTCCGTGCCACACCCCATAGTGCCCTGGCACGGTGCTAAGGGGACACTGTCCCCCATGATGCCTTGTCACCAACTTCTCCCTCCTCAGCACCCACACACCTCCACACTAGCAGGCTCTGTCCCCACTTTTATTAGCAACCCTCCTCCCTTTAGAAAAGTGCAAGACTTACTTGGACAGAGGGAATGAAGCTGGAGCAAGGACTGGTCTCTCCCACATCAGGGTCAGGGAGGGGGTTGTGTGTCTCTGTTCCCTAACACTGAAAGCAGGAGGGGGGTGGGTTGTCCATCACCCCGAGGAAGGAACCCCAATCCCAAAGATGCTGGTGAGGGACAAAGGGGAGTGGGGGAATGCAGAGGTTGGGTTCAAGTCTCCCCTTGCCCCCAGGTAGTCCCAGCCCGGCAGGAGGGTGAGAGCCCCCACTCAATGGTCACTGAAGCCAGGCATGGGGAAGGCACGAGCGAAGGTCTCCACGCGCTGGCGCAGGTCAGCCAAGTGACTCTGTGTCTCTGTGTCCTGCAGCAAGAAGGTCTTGAACTCCTGTAGCTTGCCTGGGGGTGAAGGGAAGTCGGTGAGGAGGGCAGGAGGACACTGCAAGAGGGAAGGCTAGCAACAGCTCAGGATGCAGTCCCTGCACCCTAAACCAGAACCCAGGAAGGGGGAAGACAGGGGCCACCTGCTCACTCACTGGTTTTGCTCTTCACATCCAGGGCCAGCATGATGCCCTCATCGATGAAAGCCACGACCTTCTGGAAATCCTCCTCACGGAAGTGGCGGGAAGTCAGGGCAGGGGCACCTGGGGGGACAGAGCCCATCAGGCCTGGGAGCTGTGCAGGGGCACCAACCACAGGGCTCCCCAAGTCCTAGCCCCCGTGGGGTCTTGTGCCCCACTCTGAGCCAGAAACTGGCTCCAAATTCCCACATAGAGTCCTCAGAGACGGGATGTCCCAAGGCGAAAGCCTGGGGATTCCCCACTCACAGAAGGGGCTGGATGGGGGCAGGAAGACCCCACCCCAAGCAGGGCCTGTCCCTCACCCAGACGCAGCCCTCCTGGCGTCAGTGCGCTCTTGTCCCCTGGGCACGTGTTCTTGTTGGCAGTGATGGAGACAAGCTCCAGCACTCGTTCAGCCCGGGCACCATCGATGCCCTTGGGCCGCAGGTCCACAAGCACCAGGTGGTTGTCAGTGCCACCTAGGGAGCAAGGGAAGGGGTGAGGAGTGACAAACAGCCCTGATCACCTCCACCACTCCCTCTCCTCTCTGCCACATTCCAGTCCCTTCCCTGCTGCCCGTTTCACCTCCCAAGCCCTGCTCTGCCTTGCACCCCCTTCTCTGTCCCCCAACCTGCTTGTGCTCCCCACTGCTGCTTAGGGGCCCTAGGAGCAAGAGCGCCACTTGTGACCTAATGCAGGGAAGGAGGCACTACCTGACACCAGGGTGTACCCTCGCTGGAGCAGGGCCTGTGCCATGGCTTTTGCGTTCTTCAGGACCTGCTGGCAGTACTGGCGGAAAGCTGGCGAGCTGGCCTGCAATGGGAGACCATGTCAGCATGGAGCCTTGAGTTGCCCCTGCCCCAAGGCCACTGCCTCAGCGCAGACCTGTTTGAGGGCCACAGCCACAGCAGCAATGGCATGGTTGTGGGGCCCCCCTTGCAGCGAGGGGAAAACAGCAAAGTTGATCCTGTCCTCCAGGTCATAGAGCGTCTCCTTGCCTGTCTTCTTATCCACCGAGCGCACACCTTTGCGGTAAAAGATCAGTCCTGACCTGGTGGCAAGAAGAGAGCTGGTACCGTTCCTCCCATCTGCCCACCATCACCCCACAACCAGGGCTTGGCCCCCACAGCACCATGGGGCAGTGCTGACACTACTGCAATCCCCACCCCAAGTCCCTCCTGCTCAGCAATAGGCCCCAAAAGTGCCACCTCTGCTCCACTGCAGGCAGGCATGGTCCCAAGGAGGGGGCAGCAGGACATAGCCTAACCTGGCTCCACGCAGGGTCTTGTGAGTAGTGCTGGTGACCAGGTCTGCGTGCTCGAAAGGTGAAGGGATGGCCTTGGCTGCCACCAGCCCACTGATGTGTGCCATGTCTGCCAGCAGGTATGCCTTTACCTCCTCACACACCTGGGGACACCAGGAGTCAGAGTCATGCACTGTCCCTGTCCCCACAGTCACAAGTGGGGTGTGACTGCCCTCGAGCTCCTGTCACTCGGGACAGGACCCATCACCTCCTGCCTGTACCTTCTTCATGCGAGCATAGTCAATAAGGCGAGCATATGCGCTAGTGCCAGCAATGACGAGACGAGGACGGAAGAGCCGTGCTGTCACCTCCAGTTGGTCATAGTCAATCAGACCTGTAGCTGCCTGTGAGGGAGGGACAGACAGACAGCTTACCAAGGTGTGTGCATCTCCCTGTCCCCCAGCTACAAGCACAGCACATTTGGCTCACAGGCCCTTCACGGCACCAAGATGTGGTTGGGACACAAGGAGGGGAGGGGCAGGGGATGGCTGAGCAGCTCTGACACCTCAGGGGCACCACCAGGATCAGCAGCTTGGCAAGCAGATCCCCCCTCCTCCCAGGAACCTGCCCCCTCAGCTCACGTCAAGTTTGTAGGGCATTGACTCAAAGAAGATAGATGTTGCCGAGATTCTCTTGACATCCGACATGTACCCGTGTGTGAGGCTGCAGGGCAAATCAGAGGCGCAGGATGAGGCTGGGCTCCCCAGGGCACAGCAGGCTCCAGGCTCCCCTACCCCAATACATACTGGCCTCCATCAGGCAGGTCCAGCCCCATCAGGCGGTCATGGGGCTGCAGCAGGGCAGTGTAGGCTGCAAAGTTAGCTGGAGACCCCGAGTAGGGCTGCACATTGACTCCCCAGCAGGCAGGATCCAGGTCGAACGCCTCAAGAGCCCGCTGCTCACACAGGAGCTCAATCTGGTCCACCACTTCAGCTCCCCCATAGTACCTGTAGAAGGGAGGTGGTTGGGGGATGGGGCAGCTTTCCCCTGCCAGCCCCACAATGTCCCACTCTGCCCCATAGGAGAGCTTGGTAGAGAGCTCAGTGGAGTGGACAACTGGGAACTTTGGAAGCACCCACTCCTGTTCTGGGGCTCCCCTAAGTCCTGTGGTCCTCCTCTGTAGTCTTGTTGGACAAGTTCAACGTGAAAAGGCAATGTGCCCTTGTGAGCAAGAAGGCCAACAGTATCCAGGGGCACATTAAGAACAGTTTGACCAGCAGGTCAAGGGAAGTTCTCCATTCCCCTCTGCTCTGCCCTAGTGAGGCCACACCTGGAGTACTGGGTCCAGCTCTGGGGTCCCCAGTTCAAGACACACAAGGAACTACCGGAGAGAGTCTGGCAGAGACTCCCAAGATGCTGAGGGAACTGGAACATCTCTGGGAGGAGGAAAGGCTGAGAGCCCTGGGGCTTCTCTCAGCCCCTTGAGAAGAGCAGACCCCCTCTGGGTCTGCTCAATGCTGAGCAAGAGCTAAAGGGTGAGGGCAAGAAGATGGAGCCAGACTCTTCCCAGTGGTGCCCAGCAACATGCCAAGGGGCAATGGGCACAAACTAGAAACTAGAAATACATCTGAACAGGAAGAAAAACTTTCCTGTAAGGGTGTCAGAGCACTGGAGCAGGCTGCCCAGAGAGGCTGTGGAGTCTTCTTCTCTGGAGAGATTCCAAAGTCACCCAGATNCACAGCATCTCCCATTAATGAAGCACTTCATCACCGCGGCGTGGCGGGGGAGGGGCACCCAATTCGGAATGATAAATTCCCCACGATGGCCCTGCGCTTGCTCGCAGCAGCCGTGATTCTCCTTCATCTTGAATAATATTTCTGGAGTGGTTGTAAAATAAGCCACCGCAATATCTGTGAGTGGAGGCACCAGCTCTCTCCAGTTAATACCCCCCGCCTCATTCCCCCCC
>VWZO01013233.1:53152-66933 GCA_013396975.1 Bucco capensis
ACCCCATCCCCGACTCCCCGCACCCCTGTCCCTGCCCCTCTGCACCTCCATCCCTGCTCCCTCGCACCCCCACCCATCCCTCCATCCCGGCGAGCTCCGTGGGGGGAGCCAGGATCAGCACACTTCACTTTTTTTTTCCCCAATGCTTTTCTTTATTTTCCACTTTTTTTCCATTTTAATTTTTCTTAAAAAAATAGGAAGAAGGCCCTGCCCAGAGCTGGGGGCAGTCCCGAGAACCCCCAGGTCCCTGCCCCCAGCGAGGCTCTTCACAGCATAGGGAGAGCGGGTGTAGGCAGAAAGCACCGGGGAGGCTGCAAACCTGGGTGAGGGGCAGCAAATCTGGGCAGGGTCCTCTACTGGTCAACAGGATCTTGTTTTGGTGCCCCAACACTGCGTCATCCTCAAAGGGAGAAAGGCTCCAGAATACCTTACCAGGTGCCCTCACACACACATGCACACATGTGTCCACATGCACATATGCATGTCCTCTACGGCTGCAGAAAGACAAAAGCCCTCCCTCCACTGAATACAGAGTGAGGCCTGAGCTCCTCCCAGCACCATGACCAGCTGACACACAGCAGAACCTCCAAGCTGCAACTGCCCCTGTGCCCACCCCAGAGGTGCCACATGCCTGGCCAATGCCATCACGTGGGGCTGCACCCCACAACCCACCCACACACCCCCGGGAACCCCAGCCCTTGGTGCATGCAACCCTTGCCCAGCTGCAGCAATGGGGAGTGTGGCCATAGTGGGCAGCGGGGCTGGGACACGCTGTGCCAGCTGTGTCCCTCGCCCCATGCCCTGGGGTTGCTGCAGTGGTGAAGGGGAGGGCCAGTGCAGGGGTGATGGGGGCCACCATGCAGCCAAGATAGGGTGCAGGAGCCCTCAGCTTCCATCTGCCGCCTCCTGCAGCCATCAGCCAAAGTAGGGGTTGTCATGCTGGAAGTTGTAGTCAGGACAGACCTTCTGGACCAGCTTGTAGTCGATGCTGAGAAAGGAGATGAAGATGCAGATGACCTTGAAGGGCTTGGCACAGAGCCAAGCTGCGTGGCTCTGTGTGTGCTCAGTGAAGCACACCTTGGAGGGGTCATACAGGCATGGCTTGTTCTTCCGTGCCCGGTTGGTCTTCTCATACTCCACATGGCAGTTGAGGGCTTTGGCCAGGCGCCCCTCAGGCAGGGTGCTCTGCTGGGGTGGCAGATGAGGCAGCGCTGGCGGGGCTGGCACTAGCACCTCAAAGCCCACTGCCTTGGAGGGGGGCACGATGCTGACCGAGACGTTGCCCAGGCTGGAGGAGTTGTGGCGGAAGTAAACGCTGAAGGTCCCATTGATGTGGTCGACGATCTTCCCAGTCACCAGCAGGCTGAACTTCAGTGTCTTGATGTTGAAGTAGAAGTCACCCCAGCCAAAGATCTTCTTGGTGCGGCTGGACTTGAGCGATGGCTTGCGCCAGGTGTGGGAGCTCAGCAGCTCCCCAGCTGTCTGGTTCTTCTGCCAGTCCCAGGGGCTTCGTGCAGCACCCGAGGGTGTTCTTGCACCCCGGGTGGACTCAGCTGGAATCAGCCGCCCGGGATCGAGCACCGGGGGCTTCAGGGTGCTGTAGGGAACATCCTTGAGGAGGCCTGAGGTGCCTAGGTCCAGGTAGCTCAAGGTCTTGGTGATGTGTCTCCCAGCACACACCATCTAGGGAGAAGAAGGCAGAGACAGCACAAGCTGTGTGTGCTGCCCCCTTGCTCATCCTCCTGCCTGTCCTCATGCACCCTTGTGTGCCTGTGTACCCCTCCTGCAGCCCTTCATCACTTCTGTGCCCATGCACCCCCCTTGGCACTGCACATCCCTTTGACACTACACCTTTCCCCATCCTCTGTGCCCCCAGCCATGCCCTGAGCTGAGCAGAGCTGCACTCTGCCCGTGCCATCCCCACATCCTGCTCAGCCCCACATGGGTCTGTCTGAGGCACAGCCCAGGAGCCAGGGCTGTGTTTCCAGCACCATCTATATCCCTGTAACAGGAAGAAGCAAAATGCTGAACAATTCACACCTGTCTGCTCCACTACTGCTGAGGCCTGTTAAAATGCAGGGGGTTGACAGGCTGCAGCGTGTACAGAGCTGGGGAGGCAGTGGAGCCCCACGTTGCCTGCCAGTGAAGCCTAATTGCATTACCCAGTGCCTCTGATCTGCAGCCAAAATCACCAAGACCCCTGCTAGGCTGCATGGCAGCCACTCCACCCTCCATGATAATTGCACCAAACAGGTGCAGCTGGAGAGTGAGGAGCATTGTTTGCAGGGGGAGCACACAGGGAATGAGCGGGGACCCCTTGCTCTGCTGTGATTGGGGGCTGGGGTCCTTTCTGTATTCTGGTGAGGGAAGGGACTTGCAGCAAAAGCAGAATAGATGGGCAGTGAAAGTGGGGAAAATGCCAGACTGCTGCAAGGTCTTGCATCAACATGGGGAGACCCCCTCATCCAACAAAGAGCCAGGAGCCCTTTGGCAAGGGGTCTCACAGGGTGTGAGGCCACAGTTCCTCTCCTGGTGTGATGATCAAGGCAGAGAGCTTCAATGGAGACAGGTCTTTCCAATCTGGATGAGCTGCAAGCCCAGTTAAGGAGGTGCTGATGGGCACTGGCACACCAGGACCCTCTGGAGAAGCAGTCAGCACTGGATTGGTACACAGCAGTTCCCAGCCACACCAGACTAGAAAGGGACCCTGTGCACCAAGAGGACTGGAATCCACTTCATCGCCTTCCTGGGGTTCCGCACGGCCACAGCTCTGCCTGTTAAGTCTGTGCAGCTCAGCAGCAGTGAGCCAGCTGGCACTTCAGTCCTGGGACTCCATCTCTGACCTGTCCATGTTCCTCCCTTGCCCGAGCCCGCCTGCCCCCCTATTCCTCAGCCTGGCTGCTCCTGGATCTGCACTCTGGTGCTCAGTGTGCCCTGCCAGCTGCTCTGTCAGCCCTGGCCTTGTCAATCACTGTCGCCTGCAGGCTGGCAGGTGCTCAGGCTGCTCTGGCAGTTTTTGCCCTGGATGACCCGTTTCTCGAGGTGAACACAGGGTTGGAGGGGAGCAAGGATCTGGGGTTCAGCAACCAGCTGGATGGGCCATGGGGAGTTGGGGAGACTGCGTTCCCGTAGGAAACTGAGGCATGTCTCAAAGCTGGATCTGAGCTTGTGGGGCTGAAGGCCAGGCAGAAGTTGTGGGGATGGCTTCTGCCTGTCATTGCTGGGGTCTCATCCTGGCATCAGCCACCCTGCAGCACCATTGGAATGTCTCAATGTTTATTTCACCCTGTCTTCCCATAACATCCATTAGAGAGGGGTGAGCCCCTCATGCCCCAACTTCGCAGCCAGGCAGGTCTGATGCAGGGACTGGTCTCTGCTGGGCACCCATTAGAGATGGAGCAGCACCACAGAGGCTGCCCATGTCCACAGCCTCCACACTTGTTTGTTCCTCTCCAGCTGCTGAGCTGGACTCTCCGGCTAGGCTGTGCACGGCTGTCTTGGGGATCTATTGCCTTATCCCTGTAATACTGCGTTTGCTGGGCTGAGCTTGTAAATCTCTGGCATGTGCTTGTTCTTGACTGTGCCATCCGGCAGAGGAGGCAGCCCTGGCTCTGTGGGCAGGGGAGGAGGATTTATGGAGTCTCAGGCCAGCGTGGGGAGGGAGGTAGGGGCCAGTGCAGTGCAAAGCTACAGCTGAGCATCCCTGCAGCCCCCCACTCCAGTCTGGCTGTCCCCCAGCTCCCTCCCCAATCTTTCTTTGAGTGCAGCTGCTGCTTTCGCCCTTATCTATATTTCAGCGCAGCTTCAAAGCCAGGTGCCTTCACCAGCCAGAGAGAGTGGGAGCGAGCATGGATGGAAAGACAAATGGGGGAGGGGGAGAAGGGCAGCCCCGCAGCAACCTCTCTTCAGCCAGGAAAGCAGCATTTGGGGGAAGGGGACACAGTGACCCCAGTGAGACTACCGCTCCCCCTCCACCCTGCCAGGCTCCATTATGAATCCCATTCATACACATTCCTCAGCCCGGGAGCACTCCACAGACTTCCCTCCCCATGAAATGAGCCGGGCAGGCAAAAGGCACTGGTAATCCTAGCTGGCAGAGGAGGCCCCAAGACACACCTACACCCATAGAAGACGGGACAGGGAGCAGTGTGAAGGCTCTAGCCCCCAGGGGACATGCACATACAAGCACATGCTGCCGAGCCCCTCCCAGTCTGGGAAAGATTTCTGGAGGTTTCTCAGCTATGTGCTGGCTTTCCATCTCAGTCAGAGCTGTAAGCCAGGATGACTGGTTCTCCTCAGTAGTGCTATGGTGAGCTGTTGCAACCCTCCTCCCTCTGCCTCAGTTTCCTTTCCCAATTCACCCTCCTTCCATGATCCCCTGCTAGTGGTGACAGGGATGCAGTAGAGATGGGGATGTGATGGCAATGGGAATAGGATGGGGAATTGATGGAGACATGGATGCAGTAGGGACAGGGAAGTGACAGGGATAGGCAATGAAGAGAAGACACATTGGAGATGGGCATGTTATTGGGAAGGACATGCTGATACTAGCTCTCTGCATCCATGAGGGGTGCAGGTCCCCGCTTGCACAGAAGGATGGGGCAGGATGGGACCAGGGGTTGTGGGGCACACACTGGGCATGGGCAGGGCAGGACATTCCTAGGAGAGTGGTCCCCCGCCCCAGCCCCTCCAGGTCAGGCTGGCAGCCTCCTCCCACCCCCAGGTTCCTCCTCAGGAGCTGCTGGGGAAGCAGGGGATGAAAGGGAATTGCAGAGCAGGGCATCGGCTGCAGCAAGGGATATTGATCGTTGCATGAGTGCAGTCCAGGGCCATTGGCAGCATGGGCATGGAGGGGTGGGGGACTCTCACTCCCACAGCTCCTGGGGCACCCCAGGGTGGCTTACCTGGCTGGTCAGGGAATCTAAGAGCCTGCAGGCAAGGGGCATGGTAAAGCCCTTTACACGACAGAGCTGAGGATGAGCCAGAGTCACCCTCCCTGCAGCCTTCAAGCACTGTCAGCATTCAGGGCAAGTCCTGCTCACTCCTCATATTAAATATTAATGTTTCTGCTTGTGAGTAGCTGGGGTGCAGCATGCCCACACATGCACATGAACTGCTTAGACACACTTCCCAGGTGTATACGGCAGTGCCAGTGCCTTCTGGCCCTGTGCTGGTGTGTGCAGAGCCCACTCCTCCCTGCCACACCAGGATTTGTCCCCTGGGCTAGAGGAGGGCCATGCTTTGCTCCAGAGTGTGCTGGGCTCCAGTGTGTGCAGGGCTCCTGCTCATATATGTTTTTCTGGCACTCTTGTTTTTTACCATTACACATGCATGTGCTGCTGCATTCATGCATCACCCCAAGACAACAATATATATGGTTTTGCTGCTCTCCAGGCCCTTGTGTACCTTTTCTGTGTGCATGTGGGGCTGTGCAGGGCTGTCATGTGCCCACAGGCAGCTGCATTTTGCTCCATGCGTGCACAACCACAAGGCAAGGATGCAGGAACAGCTGGGGGTTGGCTGCAGAGGGACTGGGAAGGCTCTCAGTGCCGGCATCAATTTGGCTTGTCAGGACCAGCAGTGATGGCCTCTCACATCCCATTTGCCAACAGGGCCAAGCGCCGTCAGCTGCTCTCCCGAGACCCACAGTCACCTTGGCAGACAGGAGCGGATCAGCAGGGAGGGTGGGTGGACTGGCTGCCCCAGTGTGGGCTGTAATAAGCTCCTAGCACCCCAAGAACAAGGCCACAGCTGATGAGGCACCAGCTCAAGGCCAAATAGTCCCTGCCTGTGCCAGAAGAGCACCTGTGACAACCCTCACCAAAGGCCCCGTCCCTACCACCATCTTGTCTCCTGTGCCTAACTGAGCTGACCCCCACCTGGGTGGGGTGTCAGTGGTAGAGCAGGCTCTGATCTGCTGATGGGAGTCTCCAGCTCTCCCCATGGGCAGAGGGTCTAGTCGATCCCTCCCCTGTCACCCCACTGCCTTCGTTAGTGCAAGGAGATTAATTGAAAGTGGTGAGCAACAATCCCCACAGGCCTGCTCCTCCCTGTGCAGTGCAGCTCAGGGCAGTGTGGCATTTCCAAAGGTTAGCAGCAAACAAGGTGCCTCTGACAGCTCCCATTTATCTTGCCGGCACCACGCGGGTGCTAATGTGGTGGCAGGGTGATGCGGTGCAGGGTGGGCTCTGCTGGGCTGCAGGCAAGGACCCAAGCAGGTGCCCAAGTGTGCTGAGGCGTGCCATGTACGTCTGAACAACGGCATGTGGGTGAAAGTGCACAGTGAGCTCCAGGTGTATGTGCTTCCATGCCTGTCCTGAGATGAGGTGCTTACACAGAAATTGGGGGTCCTCTTGAGGTTGTTCTGTCAAGAGAAGTTGTGACAAAACCCCAAATGCCCAGATGGGATCAGCATTCCTTAGGATCCCACCATCCCTCTTCCATTCTCCCTGCTCTGCTCTCCCTTCCCACATGTCCCTCCCATCCTTTCCTTGTCAGAGCTGCTGCGTTTCCAATGCCACCTGCTTGGGTGGTGATAAAGGAACTAGGGTTGAGCTAGGCAGAGGGCAGGAGGGATGAAGAGGAGTAGGAAGCAGAACAGAAGGGATGGAGAGGGCAAGAGGGATGTGCACGAGCTGCACACCATGGGTGCAGGTGCACAAGACCACTCAGAGCCTGCCTGGCCCAGTGTGCACCTGCGACAAGCGTGCAAATGAACGTGACAAATACCTGTGGTTTGCTCAGGTACGCCTGCACCACTTTGCACGCAGCTAAATGTGTATGGATACCTTCACATGCCCTGCACGTCCCTGTGCACTTAGCTATGTGCCTTTGCAGGAGAGCTACTGCTCCTCCATGTGTTCAGGCACCCTGAGATGGACACATCCCTGTGCCTCCTGTCCCAGGACATGTCGGGGTATGGCCATGCCTCTGCCCCACTCCCTGCTGCAAGCACAGATGTGGTACAAAGTGTGGGAACAGGGTGCAGGAGAGTCTCGGGAGGAAACACAGAGCCTCCATCTCAGCCTCACAAGGGCAAGAGGAGACGCACAGTTAGCTCTTCTCCACAGCGACCCCTGTGTCCCACTGACTCCCAGCTCATAGACACTTGAAAGCCCATCCTTGGCCAGCAGCTCCAGGGTTCGAGCACCCGGGGGAGCGCTAGCTCTGCTCAGTGATCCCCAGCACCCTTGCCAGCACAGGCTCTGCCAGGCATGGCACACCACACCGTATCTGTGCAGGCAGTGGCTTGCCCCACAGCCAGACCCTTCACTGGCCATCCCCTCCTCACTGGAGGTCCTGTTCCTGGTGACACCCCAGCCTGAAGCGACACTTGTGCAAGGGCCAGCACCATCTTGTGCGGGAACACGACCTGCACAGAGCTGGGAGGAATCAGCTTCCCACAGATGCATCTGCCTTCACCCCCTAAACAGACCCCTCGCTCTTCACAGGCGGAAAACATATGCAAATGCTGTGGCTTTATTAACGCGCTCGGCACGCGCTGGCTAATAAATATTTCATAGCCCGAGTAGGACTTTTTTTCCCCCTCCTCCTTTCTTTCGTTTTGGTTCCTTTTCCTTGTCACTCGTTTCCTGTCTTTTCTTTCCTCAGCCGTTGTTTTATTTATTTACTACTTTTAAGGGCTTCACGGTGAGACAGCAGCTGGTAGGTGGGGGAGGCAGGGGAAAATGTACATCCCCAGTCTCCCCCCACGGGTGTAAAAGAAAAGTACTGTTAAGAGCAAAGGAAAAATATAATAGAAGGGAGGAGACAGCACCAGGGAAAGGATTCAGGGCTTGTGTGACTCATTGGACTCAAGGAAGAAAAGAAAATGAATGAGAAAATGAGGAGCTAAATGGAGCGGGAAGGGGGAGAGGGGTGTACAGGCGAGGGGGCACAGGGGTGGCAGAAGGAACAGGGACAGGCTAATGGGCTTGGGGGGAATGAATCCTGCTTGCCCAGTCAGTGCATTGGCACTCAGTGCCAGCCCAACATCTGCCTGTCTGTACTGCCCAGGTTGGCTTGGCTGGTGGGGACCTTGCACCACACAGGGACGGATGGCAGAAGTTGGAGGGGCACTGGGGAGAGGGGCTGCTCCCTTCTTATGTTGTGCCAGGGCTGCAGGTCCCTTGGCCAAGCCCCTCTTGCTCAGGATCAGGCAGACATGGGTAGCTCATACAGATAGACAGCATGTGGGAAAACAGGCAGAGCTCACAGGGACATTCTGCATCCCTGGCAGCCAGGAATGCCTAACCAGGACCCCACTTCCCCTGATGCCTGCAGCTCTGCCTCAGTTTCCCCATAGCAGAGCAGACTCAGGGTTCCTTCTATCCCTCCAGAGCTGTCCTGGTTCTTTGGCAGGTGAGGTCTTTCCAGGAGGTGCAGAGAGGTGGCAGCTTCCCCTGAGCCCCCCTCAAAGCGGAGGGCCCCTAGACTCCCAGGAATGCAGCCTCCACCTCTTGCCCAGCTGCCTCTCCTCCCCCTCCTCGCCTCACCATTTCACTTTATTATTGCAATAAATGTAGCCATAAAAGTGGCAGGTATTGGCGTGTGAGGAGATCGCTTCTCCTGAGCTATGGAAATGTAATTTTGAGTGTGCCCGGGAAATTTTATAAGATTGTATCAGGCGGGATCATAAATTGCATTTCCAGACCACCCTCCCCCATGCACCGCACACACCCCCACTCACATGTCGTCGTCGTCGTCGTCGCCCCCCCCCGGGAGAAAGAGCCAGTACGAAGGTTACTACAGAGAGGGGCAAAAGCAGGGCTGTCCCTGTCCTCCTCTCCCAGCACTGCACCCCTTGCTGCCCCTCTTCTCCCCTGCCTCCAGCACATTTCCAGGACCAGCCAGGACTTACTCTCACTAGGAGAAGAAGGAAGGGAGGAGCAGCAGCAGGGAAACAGCTGTCCCCTGCATCCCTCCCAGCAGCAGAGGCTGGTTAAAACGCTCTGAAAGACCCAAGGCTGCAGGGGATCCTCAAGAGCATCACTGAGGTCATAGCCCTCCTAGGGCTGTGCCATCCCTGAGTCACAAGGACTGTGCTCCACTGAAGCCAGGCACGGGAGTAGGGGATGAGAGGTCCCTGCAGCCTACCATCTTCTGGAAGCACCTGGTGACCAAGGGCCAGATTCGGCTCTGCTTTGGACACATGATCCTGCCCAGGCTCCCGGTACCAAGCAGGTGCCCAGCAAACGGGTGTAAAGCCAGACAGAGGATTTTCTCCCAGTGCTGTGAGGCACAGAGCGGGGAACGAGGGGGTCTCTGCCCACTGTGACACACCCCCAGCTGTGGGGACAGGCACAGGGGCCAAGCAGGGTCTGTGACAGCATCAGCACTGGGCTGAGCAACCTGCCACGGCCTGGGCATATGGCAGCCAGCCTCAGTCCAAGCAACAGGGTCTGACAGGGATTTATTTGGGGAGAGGAAAACGAATCCGGCAGTGAGCGCAGGGCACCGCAGGCTCTTTACAGCTGATCATCTCTGCAGGCTGGGTGCTCATTTCCACAATGACTCTCCTTTTGCAACAGCGATCAGGAAAAAAGGCGGGGAGGGGGAACCACGGGCCCAGGGATGTGATTATTTCTTTAGTAGCAATCCAAGCGGCTGGAGAGGAAGCTTCATCTTTCCTGGGCCATTTACCTTCAGCGCCAGAGCGCGAAGGCTGAGCCAGGCAGCTCTTCAGTGGTGCTGGAGCTTGGCCAGGGCAGGCAGTGGGGGGACAGGGTTCCTCTGCCACAGGGACTCAGTGCAGCACTGCCCCACATTTGGGCCACAGGCTGCTGGGATGCTGGCTCTGGATCCAGGCATGGGGGCAAAAGTCATTAATCAGGGAGTGTTAATTGGCATGGATGAGGTTAGCAGTGGGATGACAGACACCCAGCTCTGCTGCTGTCCTAGCTCCGGCCACCTCCTCCCATCCTCCCTGCAGTGACCAGGAGAAAATTGGCAATTACAAACAAGGAGGGGGGAAAAGCAATGAAGCAATGAATGCAGTGGCAGAGCAGGAGTGGGTCTGGCCTGGGGGCACCCTCCCCAGCTTCTGCTCCCCCACTTTGGTGGGAGGCTGAGCCACGTTATGCTCCAGGCTCCAGCCTTATTGAATCTCCCAGCTCAGGGTGCAAAGGGCATCGGAGGGAAGAGTTATTAAAAAAAGGGAAATGAGTCGCTTGGAAACCTTCTTTTGGAATAACAGTGTGTGTTTGTTTGGTGATAGATTAGCTCAGCCATGCTGAGCACACAGCACACAGCCACAAGCCAGTCAGCTCATGAGATCCGCAGGAACTGGGAGAAGAGGGACACAGGGAGCTGATCCCCAGGCCCTGTCTGGTACCACACCTGCAGTTCTGTGCTTGGCAGGACCTGTGGCCAGAGTGGGGCTGGCAGGGCTGCACCACTACCCAAACCCCATTTACCCCTGGCCTCAAATGGGATATATGGGCTATGAAACAAATTCTCCCCATTAATGGAAGAGGGGAGTGAACAAGGGTGTCCTTTCACTGAAAGGGCTGGCAGCATCTGCTTAAGAGAAAATCCATCTGTCAGCCAACAACCCAGTAGATGTGTGACAGCTCTTGGCTGACAGCAAGGGAAGGAGGATAAAGAAGGGTGAGTTTCCCAGAGGCTAGCATCCCATCATCAGCCTCCCGCTGGCATGGCCACCAGACTGCAAGGCAGGATTTTCCTGGGAAGGGTTAATCCAGGAAGAAAAACCTGCCAGCAACACTCCAGGTGCTTTGAAGACACCTCCCCAGGGTGGGAAACTGAGGCATGGTGCTGGGGATGCACATTCCTGCAGACGCACAGGCAGGCAGCAGGGCAGGAGCTGGGTTGGGGAAAGATACTCAGTGTCCTGGCTCCAAGCCCCCACACCCTGCTCTCCTCCCAGGCAGCCCAGCTGCACCCTGCTCTGGCACCCTGGTCGCTCCTGCCTGCTCTGGAGCCAGTGGCACACAGTTCCCCTTCACCGCTGGCTCTTGTCTAGCACCTGGCATGGGTCACGCCATCACCTGGGCATCAGGGACCGTGGAGCTAAGGCTAGTGTCTGCCTCCTGGGTCAGGAACTGCCCTTCCTCTGCAAAACAACAACCACTCCTTTGAGCCTAAGGATGGAGCTATGCCCCAGCCCAGCCTGCCCCAGCCCAGCCTGCCCCAGCTGTGGGTCTCTCTCATTGCTTCTAGGTGCACCTGGGATGGCTGAATGGGACGCAAACCAGGGGGAAGCCAGGCTAACCCTACTCTGAGGGACCTCTAAGATTTAACATTCAATGCACAGAAAAAAAATCTAATGGATAACCACAAACCAGCAACCTGGGGTAGGCTGAGGCAGGGTGATCACCTACAGGGAGCATGGAGCAGCAGCTCTGCTATCTGCCCAAAGCACTGCCATCTCCAGCCAGGGCACAGGGAAGGAGAAGGTGAATCCCAGGCAGCAGCAGCAGCAGCAGTGGAGAGTGGGGTGCTGAGGGGAGATGATCTGCACACAGCAGCCACTGGGTCCCAAGAGCTCATCCATCCCAGCAGGGAGACACACACCCACTGACACCCACCCATGAGAGACAATCGGTGAACACCTGGCATGGTAGGGAGTGGGGAAGTACCCCAGGGTCTGTCCTTCACTCTCCCAAACACCCACCCAGGGGCAAAGGCACTTGCTGTGCATCAGCTGCTGCTGACACATCTGCCCATTGCTCCCACCACAACCCCAGCAGGATGCAATGCTGGGGAACTCTGGTCCAGTGCAGGGGGACCTGGCAGGGACCCCCCACCCAACTGGCTGCCTCCTGTTCCCTGGGAGGGGCTGGGAAAGTTTCTCCCCAACAGGCTTAAAGGACTGACGGGGCAGGAACAGGTCCAGCTCCCTTCCCCTGAAGGCCCCATGCCAGGAACCCATTGACCTGTCCCAGTTCCCCACCGCAGAGGGGTTGGGATCACTCTCCCTGCCAGCATCACCTCGACAGGTCTGCTCCCACCAGCTGCAAGTCCCCACCTCACCCCCATCATCGCTGCCTGCGTGGGCAGGTAGGGGGACCGAGGCAGCACCCTGTTCCTGATTCCATCAAAACAAACCCATTTGTCTTGAAGCAGCTCCAGCACCAACAGATGCTCTGCATTAGATGGACATGGGGGGGTGGGGGGGATCACACAGAGCCACCCCCATACACAGACACACATATCTATCCATCTCTATACACACCGAGAGGATCGTGGCAGAGAGAGACAAGTTGGAAGAGCCTTTGCCTGGGGGGTAGGGTTATGCAAGGGGGACAAGGACTGGGGGACCCTGATGTGCATCCAATTCCCAAGAGGGAATTGACTCGTTTGATTTTATTCATGAAACAAAGAAAGTAAAAATAGAGCGTCAGGAAACCAGATCTGCTGGGTGATGAGCCTGGCCCCCCCTCGGCAGGGCTGGGTGGAGGACACACTGATCCCCTCCTTGATGACCACCATAGATGCTGGTGCCAGATGCAGCTGTAGCACCCAACCCTAGCAGCTCCCATGGGCAGAAATCTTGCTGGGCTCCAAGAGAAGGTTGCAGAGGTGGGGGTACATGCAAGGGTGAGTAGCCTTGGGAAGCATTTAGTATCTGGGGCCAAGGGACATGACAGGAAGGGCTTGGAGGGGGGAGGGAGCTGGAGGTATCTGCATCTGTAGCCGCTCCTCTCTCCACACATGGGCGAAGGGCAAGAACAGGAAAAGCCCCCCGCCCAGCTGAGCAAGGTCAAGGCTGTTCTGGGGTAAACGCCCAGTGCATCCACGCCCTGGCCGAGGAGGTACCTCGGGCAAGGGGTGGGCAGCAAGGAGCTACTCCCTCGGCAGAGGCGAAGGCTTATGCCAGTAGGGAGCTGAGCCCATACCAAGTCAGGACAGGGACGAAGCGTCACCTCTGCAGGTGGTTTCAGTGCTCACACCCTTGGCGAGGCCAGAGAAAAAGCTCTGTCACCCCAGCTCGCCCCAGCATACAGCTGTGACCTCTAGCACCCCCCGACACAGCTGGATGGATGGGGGCTCACCCTGCCTCCCACTCCCCGAAGGTCCCTTCCCGCTGTTCCCGCCCGTAGGTGTGATGCGGGTACTAGTGCTGGGCACAGGGTGCAGGACAAGCGCCTCGGGACCCCCTGACCACGCGCGGCTCCATCTCGCTGTCCCCCCAAATCTGCCAGACGGCGCCTTCCGCGCTCTGCATCGGAGGGGGACTGCTCGCAGCCGGGGCTGTACCGTGTCTGCACTGGCGGCGTGGCCCTCCACTGCTTCCCCTGCTCCACGGGCTCCCCCCGCTACCAACTCCCCCCGGTGTCCGAGCGCGGCGCCCCGCGCCCCCTCCAGAGTCCAGGACAGCCCCGAGCCCTCGCTAACTTGGGGAGAGCAGGACACCCCCCCACCCCGTGCAATCCCTGCCGGTGCCCCCCGCGCCGTACAACTCTTCCACNAGCCCCCTGCCCCCCCGGGACTGCGCAACCCCCCTTCTTCCCTCCAGTTATCTGCTATCTCCCTGACTGCTCGAGCACCCCCGCGATTACACGTTATCCCCCCACTGCAGGTCTCCCCAATAGCCGCACGCCCCCCAACCTCCATCCCAACGTACGACCAGGGCTGCACGTCCCCCTCCACGGAACCGCACAGACCCCCGGAATGGTACTCCCCTCCCAATAACTGCACGACACACACACACACACGGAACTATAACACCTCCAGGTAATTGCACCAGCCTCCCTCCTGGAACTGAATCCCCGGTAATTGCCCCCCTCCTCCCCGGTAACTGCGCATCCCCCTCAAAG